>APFE031433520.1:58042-107335 GCA_000404065.3 Pinus taeda
CTCTGACCATTGAACTTCTCAATCTCTATCTTTCCGCTGCTCACCATCTTCTTTCACCACCAGAATCGATCTCGCAGATCTCCCACTGAACAGGGTCTACCACAGACCCGAGCGAAACCCCTCAACAACAAAGGCATCCCGTTGAAGCCAAAACAACTCTGATACCAAATGTAGGTTTTAACCCCGTACAGAAATTACCTGCATACAAATTTTAAATCACATGAAAAAATAAAAATGCGAGAGCATAACACATAAAACACATATATACAAAGATTTCCCACTGGATCCCAAAACCAGGACTACCAGCTTAATTTTTATTATGTTCCTTTCAATGTTACAATACATATCTATACATGCCGAAGCATCCAATACTATGGCCCGAAAACCATCGCGTCCAAAACCATGGACCGAAAAACCATCGCATCCAAAAAACATGTGCGAAAATCATGCACAAAACCATAGGTGGGTCCGCCCAACCTAACTTAGTGTCCAAAACCAAAATTTTCCAGGGGGCTACCCCGGACCCCAAAAAGTGGGGTTACGGGTACCCCTCAAACTCCCTGTTAACTATGTGGAAAGAATATAACACAACCCAACACTTCTTTTACCTACAAATCATACACATTGGTGAAGTCCATATAAGAGAGTAGTCATTCACTTGAGTACATCACTAACCAACTACTATATTTATTGCTTCTCTAGGAAACTCCATCTCGTACATGGTTAATGAACCACTCATCTATGGAAACTTTGTATACATGTATGTATCTGTTTCTCCCCATGCATTATCTCCATGAAGTCATTCTCTTCATTGTCTCCCATTTTTAGCTTACCCATAAAAGGATTTTCCTACATCACTAAATTAGATACTAACTTGTTGTAATGCAAAAGTGTGTCGTAAGATGATTATTAAAAAATATTGCAATTTTTTTTAATGTTTTAATATCTAATATATAATATAATATATATATATATATATATATATATATTATATATATAATATATATGATGTTTCCAACAATGTTTGGAGGCTTTAATCACTTTTTAACTGCAACTTTTTAGCAATAACATTGATGGAGAAGTTTGTTATACACTAAGTTGAGGGAGATGTGAAATTAATTTAATTATTAATATTAATAATTAGAAAAAACAGTATATGCGATAAATTAAATATTTTACTATGAAACAATAACTAATATTGATATGTATTTGAAAATATATTAATAGTAAAAAAAAAATTAATAGGGACAATGTTCATGAATAAAATATTTCAATGGCCATATTAATTAGAATATTTTACTTTAAACTATGCATATATGTATGTATTATATAAGGGAATTGATAAAAAAGATGGGTGGTTAAAACATTTCGAGTTCTCTTACTATTTTACAATTTGGCCATTTTTCCTATATCATTTTCTATCATTTTTGTTTCAAACCTAGCGAAGATTTGCTGAAATTACAAGGTTAACCTATGTAGTATCACATGTACTAAAGGTGACTTTCAAGGCAATATTTCCATTTAACCATTCAAAAATAAAATTTAATAATGAAAAGTTACACATGGTATATATATTACCAATATATGTCCATTTTAATCATTAATTTATTAAGCATAAAGAGATTAAATATGTTGAGGTGCACACCTTTTTTCAGGTTTTGCACTCTAACAAAGGTTTGTACCTCAAGGAATTTGATCATTCTTGACCCTTGATAGATTAAGATGCTTTTGTACTCATGTCATATTTAGAGATTCATTATTGATTACTAAATTTCATAATGATAATGAATTTATGCATTGTAATATAAACGATATCTATATTTTTTCATGTACTAAATATAACATTGATAACTGACATTGAAAAGATCATTATAAAAAACATTTTAATATTAGGATAGCTCAATTGGGAATGGCTGATAGTCGTTTAGTTTCAAAAAAATAAATATTGATTATAAACAATATAATTGAATTTTCATTTTGAAAATTTACTTTTATATCAATCTTATTTTTTACGCCTAGAATATCATTGGACATTGCTTTACACATCCCTTAAAAAAATGATATTTTCTAAAGAAAAAAGATAATGTGGTTAAAATTATTATAACCTAGTATAAAGGAGATGTGGTAAAAAAATTCACTCTCTACTATAAACAAAATATTTAAATGTACATGACAAGTGAGTTAAATATATATCAAGTATAGAAAAAGGTTCAGTAATTAGAATAATAATATAAAAATTTATTTTTTCACTTTTAGTGTGAAGAATATACTAACTGATTTCTTCCAATATCAACCTCAAATATAAGTAGATATCGAAATGGGGAATATATATATATATAAAACATGAATTAACACTAATATGTATTAAGTCTGTGCACAGATGTGGCAAATACACACGAGAGTTACATGATCGATCTGATAATGAGTTTCTAATATATCAAAATGGTACTAACTATCGTACCCAAAATACATCACAATTCGCATCTACAAGAAGTACCCTTATTAAATCAGTAGTATATATCCGACAAAATTGGAAAAAAATCCAAATACATTTAAATCCTTTCATATGAAAACTACTTAGAAGGGTCTGCAAGCCAATAAAGGTCAAAATCCCACACTGGTTCCATTGTTGGATTGTTTAGATTTCCTACCTAGAGGTTAAGATTTTCCATTATGTTGCATAGGGAGCTTAAGGTTTTCTATTATTTTGCATACGGTATCCATGTCATCCTCCAAACGTGCAATTATTTGTTGTCGATATTCAATGAGGTCCATAGTGGAACTCTTAGAAGAACATTATTGATATACCATGACATGCAAGTCATAATTTCTCTCTTAACTCTGCATGTTCCTTCCTGCATCGGGTACATATTCATGAGGTAGAGGAGTTGCAATCAGAGTAACTCGACTCCATTTGACGGACGCTTAGAAGTAAATATCAGAAATAGTACAAAGGTTCGATTGAAAGATTTTATTTGAGTGGGAATTTTCCAAACTGTAGAAGGTGGTTTCCATAAACCCTTAAACCCAATATAGAAATGTCTAACCTTGTTAAGACAACTAGGTCCCAAACACACTATCCACAAGTCTTTTTTTGCAAACCCCCACCATTTCCACTACAGATAGATACACTTACAATTTAAACTCAACTTGGGACAATACCCGAATTAAGAATACTTGAAACTTTTACCTCTGCACTAGAAAGAATGAGGCACTATGATATCCAATTGCATAAATGTTTAAGCCATTAACTAAGCTCTGCACTAGAAGGGAAGTAGGCTGCTTGAAGCTCATCACTGAGCATCCAATAATTTTGTCTACTTGATGCCACTCTCTTAACCCAAAAAATCATCCAATAATTCCTCAGCAAGAGATTGAACCCAGGTTCCGAATGGACACAAACTGTGAAATATTGAGTGAGTTCAACCCTCAATTCAACTATGTAGGAAAAAAAATACCACACAAGTTCCTTTAATTATCCATTATTTCTTTTGGAATCCTAAGGTTTCATCATCATCACTACAATAACTGAACTAGCTCCTACTGCATCACACATTGGCTCAAAATCACTCTACAATTGAATTCTAGTGATGGAAAGATACCACACAAGGTCCATCTGATCTTTCTAAAAAATTTCACCATATGAAGATACCATCTTCATCACTGATCCATCTAAATGGGCACCTATCACATATTTCATTTTCTCATACTCACATGAAAGTATGATCCCTACCTATGCCATTAATGGAAGCATGCTAGAAGAGAGAGGTTTGAGGTTTGAAATGTGAAATTGCATATGGGGAAGGCTGAAAAAATTAGAAGAATGCATGGGAGGGACAAATACATGTAGACTTATTTGATATTCTACCATGATGGGATGGTAAGTGAAATTCCACAATGTTGTTGATTTGAGGGAAGGGAGATGTTGTGACATCATGGCGCATGGAGTGAAGGCTAAAACGAGAGAAGGCGAGTAGGGGAATGAACACAAGAAACAGGGAAGGGGAAGGATAAGGGTATGAACATTCAGATCATTAGGCACAAAATATTAGGGGGGAGGGAAGGGGCAACATACGGTTGAAATAAAACCATGAATGTACTAAGGAATATATGCAAAACTGTGAATGCTATTTATTTTAGTTTTTCCTTCATCCAATAGACAAGCCTTACTGGCAAGGAGATTCTCTTCTGAGTTTAGATATTGAACAATGTCACTACAAGAAAAAAGTTCATTGGTAAGGGTCATGCCCATGATGGACCTTTAAGGTCCATCACTAATGTCATATATGGTGACGGTCTTTAAAAAATCATTGTTGTAAGTGTATATAGTGATGGTCCTTTAAGGTTTGTCATAAAGCCATTTTTAATGACACTTTTGGTGACAGTCATTAAAGGCTTGCCACCAATTCTCTCTTTGTTGACACTTTTGGTGAGGGTCATTAAAGGTCCATCACTAATTCTCTCTTTGGTGAAACATCTAGTGATGATCTTGACCCTCACCAATGCTCTTTTTGGTTACTTTTGGTGATGGTCAAAAAATTTCATGATCATTGATCATTCCAATGAGTTTTTGATGATGATTCATGCCTATGACGGAACTTTAAGGTCCTTCACCAATGTCGCATATGGTGACGGTCTTTAAAAAAACATTGTTGTAAGTGTATATAGTGATGGTCGTTTAAGTTTTGTCACCAAAGCCATTTTCAATGAAACTTTGGGTGAGGGTCGTTAAAAGCCCATCACTAATTCTCTCTTTCGTGATGCTTTTGGTGAGGGTCGTTAAAGGCCCATCACTAATTCTCTTTTTGGTGACACTTCTAGTGACAATCTTTTATTGACCCTCACCAATTCTCTTTTTGGTTACTTTTGGTGACAGTAAAAAAATGTTCGTCATCATTGATCATTCCAATGAGTTTTTGATGACGCTATGTATCTGTTACTATATTTTTTTTCAAAAGATAATGATTTAAGACCGTTTTTGTGGAGTCATTTTCATTATATGTGCAAGGTCATAGTGGTTATAGTCAGTCAATTTGTTAAGAATTAATTATTGTGTATCATTTCCCTCAAGTCATAAGAATATAGTTTCTGTCTTAGTTAACACATGATTCATCTCTATTAGGTTTATTATCTAGAAAATTTCCTTTAGATAAAGTTCCACTAGCGTGTGTAGGAACTCTATTATTTAATACATAATCAAGCTCCATTAATTCTATTAATGAGAGAGAACTACCACTCCTCAACACTCATGTCACACCTTAACATGCTTTGGAACAATACACTAACATTCCTTAGCACCTCGCATGTCTTGGAACATCTTTGTACCTATAACATCTTTCCATGAGTAGGATTCCCAAGCACATGTTAACATGCCCTAGCATAGCATAGCACTCCCCTATCATGTGTTGGCATGCCATGTAGTCCCTAACATGCACCATAACACCTTATCATACTATTGCATTGACAAACATTAGCACTTGGCACACATTGGCACTTGGCTTGTATTAGAACATATTATTAGTGTGCCTAGCATGCCCCTTTTGAAAAAGATAAAGTCACAACTTATTAGCCCTCTTATGTGTTCATTTCCTTACATTTTATCTTGGTTATTCCTTTTGTTTCCTTGAATCTCCTTGATACATATTGGCATACTCTGGCACCCTGTACATCCTAGCATGTCTTAGCACCTGGCATGCCTTGGCACTATTTGGCACATGTTAGCACTCCCCGGAACTACCTATCACACTCTAGCACTTCTCAACATGCCCTAATATTCCCTGGAATGCCTTACCCATGCTTAGCATACCTTGTCACTCTGTCCTTGGAATGGCACCTAGCACTCATTGGCACTCCCCAACACACCCTCATATTCATTCACTTCCATGCATTTTGACCTAGTGCTCCCTTGTGTTTTCGTAGTACTCCCTAACACTCCTTAGCATGCATTGGCACTCTCTAGCACACCTTAGCAATACTCTTCAACATGCTCTGCCACTTCATAGCATGCATCACACTCCCTGATGCACATTGGCACTTGGCACATGTTGGCACTTGGAAAGTCTTAGCATGTTTGGCATGCGTTGAGATTACATGGTATTCTTTGGCATGGTTTAATATTAAATTTATTTGACATCAATTGTTGGAAAATATATGAGAAGAAATGGAGGAATATTTGGCACTTAGAATGCATTGAAAATTGCAACTTGGCACATATTGGCACCTAGTGTTGGTGTGCCTAGCATGCCCCTCAGGGAAAAGGTAAATTGATGACTTATTAACCCTATTATGTGCTCATTTCCTTGTAGTTTAACTTGTTCCTCCATTTTTTTGCCTTTATAGTCCCTGACATGCATTGTCACACCCTTGTACATCTTGGTATGCCTTAGCACTTGGCACATATTAGTTTGTTTGACATGTCTTTGTACTATCTTGCACATGTTAACACGCCCTAGAATTCCCTAACACACCTTGGTACTCATTACCTCACAACTAACATTCCATTTTTCCATGACTTGGCAACCTTACATTCACTAAAACACCTTGGCACTCCCTAGTTGTCATGCCCCCTATTATCCTCCACAACGTCTAAGGATGATGAAGAGATCGATGGAGGTAACCACCGACCAAGCTTTTAGTTTGGTGGATACACCTACCAAACCATGCATGGCTTTCTCTATGAAATCACAACCAAGAGATAATTGGAATGTAAAGGATTTTAGGCTATATAGCTAGGCTCAAGTGGATTTTGTAAAATTTAGGGTCTTGTTGTTGGATAAGGGAGAAAAACAGGTAGCTAGGTTAGAGTATCAAATGGTTACAAAAAAAAGGATATAAAGGAGCAAGGTAGCATTAAATTTGTGATGGACCTTAGGGTTTTTTAGTGTAGTGTAGCATTTAGAATAAGCAAAAGGTCTTAATAAGCATGAAGCATGGTTTCATTAAGCAAGAAAGAAAGTAACTCAGAATTATTTTTCCATCAAAACAGAGCTTTATGCAAAGAATTGTGTTTATAAATTGTAAGGAAAACCACTAAAGAATTGATGAATGTAAAGAGAAGATGAATATCTCTCATATAAAACTATAACAGAGAAAAAACAACATCACAAACTTACTGCACATGAATTCCTAGATAATAGCTGCAAACTGTGTCCTTTGATTTCCAGAAAATGTCCAAGTACAAGCTACAATCGTTCTCTCCTCTGAAATCCAACCCATTTTATCACTGAAAAACTGATACATAAAGACAAAAAAAACATCTCCCCACTCTCAGGGGTCAAATCTATGACTCTAGGAACTACTCCATGAGGTGTTGTAACCAAACCCTAATGTCTAGGGAAGTTAAAAACAACTTCTACAATTAACTTTGACTCCAACCTATCCCATAAATGTGGTAAAATTTACATCAAAACATCTTACAAAGACTAACCACCGATTATTTACATTTACTTTTAACCCTCACATTCATCTACTTCACCCTTTTGAATTTTACCAAAGTCAAACTAGGAATTACAAAAAAGTACATAGTGAAAATTTTACAAAAATCTCAGAAATTTCCAAGTCTGTAGCGAGCTATTGGAGGCCATTTTTTAGTTCCTTTGTGAAGTCAAAATCTAGATCTAAATCTTGTCTTAGAAATATGGGAGAGTGTATATGTCTTTAGAGTATTGTTTCACTCAAAAGGACCCAGTTTTGGCTAAGATACATACATTCTCCCAAGGTGTCTCTAGATGCACAACGAAAGGGAAAAAGAGCGGTAGAAAGGTGATTTTTGGCCTCTTTTTTGGATATTTCTCAAAAAATGAGCCCTAAGCTAGGAAAGTGGGAAAATGGGTTCTAAGAGGGGGTCATATTCTTTCCAAAAAATCTAATTTTCCATAATTTGGAGCCCTGAGGAAGAAGCACAACGTGAGTTCGCTGCACTCCTAGACATAAATTTGCCAAAAAATTGCATGTCTGCACCAAAACACAAAATTTTCTCCAAATCCTCCCAACATTTGTCCAGAGATGCCTGATGAGGTATGTTATGAAATAATGTATACATCAACAAGAAAATATAACTTACCCTTCTCCTATTGGCTGATTAGGGTTTCCTTGAGTTTTCCTTCAACTGCTTGATTTTGACCTTGGAACCCTGATTCCTTGTGTAATAATGGATGGTCATTTTCTTTTGCAACTTGTTGTTACCGTTGGCCTTCTCAAGGAGCTTCTCGAGGTGGAAATTGACTTTATGAAGCCAAAAATCCCTATCTTCGTTCATTTCCATGGCAATCCTATCTTCAAAGGTCAATTCTTCCATTTGTGGCTTTTGTTCTCGTTCTCTTTGAAGTGCTTCCTAAGACCATTTTCCTTGGTATCTTCCTCGCCACATGTCGTTCATGCTACTTAGTGTCCTCGTGGTCCAACACTTCCTATTCTTTCAACTCTTATTTCTTGTCTTTGAATTGCTCTTTCTCCATGACTAGTTGTTTTTCCTTAAGTTGAATGTTTTCTTGCTCAAGGAATGATGTGATGAATTTGGCCCTTTCCAAATTTTCCTTGAGCTCCATGATCTAAGAATGCTTCTCTTTGATGAATTTTTGTAGGGTTTGATGATCATCATGTTCCTCTAGGTCAACTAAGTCAAAGTCGTGCTCAATGGGCTCCTCATCATGTAAAGAAGCCTCATGATGTGATGGTGATCCTTGTTCTGCCGATGTAGTAGGCTTGGTACCTTCCTCAATTTGAGGAGAAAACACAAGCCGTCTGCCTCTCTGGTATGTCTTGGTTAGCTCAATTCTAGGTGCCATTGAAACCTCATCATGTTTGCTTGATGACCCCAACTCCATGGGATGTACTGACATGGTTTGGTGCTTGCTTGGTGAAGTGGTTATATGGGTTTTCAAGGTTGCCTCAATGAAGGTGTCCCATGTCATCTTCTTCAGCTCTATCAACTAATGGAGTACTATAACCTTTATGCAAAATATCAGACATTATCAGACATATATGATATGGTTATCACAATATCATATATATTTTTTTTTTCATACATTTTTATGAGTCGTATCAGACAATGTACACACAATAATATATAAGAACTGACATGCATAACCAATGCATAACCGATATACACTCATGAAGACCACATCCAAAAACACACCATCCACTTTCACATGGTGACACCACTGTAACGATGACCAACACCATGCATACATAACAAGTACATAGAGCACAGGCATAGAAAACACATATATGCAACCGACATGAATTCATTACTGACACACCACCCATCCAGTCCAAGGAGTGAACTAAGCTCTGATACCACTCTGTAACACCCTCCTCCCATATTTTCCAAAATTAGTTAGTTCTCTAGTGTAAAAATGTAATGAGAGGCTACTATGATGTGATTCAAATCCACATGTATAGTTAATGAAGTTGAACAAACAAAACCAAACCAATTTGACCTTCCACACATGCTATAGAACCTTCAGGAGTGAACCAACCCTTCCAAGTGACCAACCCATGAGGAAACTTGACATTTCACTAATATAGACCCCCATTCGCTCCCATGATAGGCCATGCATGCAACTAAGGCCTTCCAGTTGCTCCCACAGTAAAGGAATGCCAACGACTGTGGACTCTTTCAGCTAGTTTTAAGCCATTGACCTCAGATTATGTGCCATTTTTTCAGGGCCAGGGCCCATAAGTTCATGAAACTTTCGGAAATGATAAATAAAATTGGAAAAAAGGTATTAATGCTAACACTTGATCAATTACTTGATTAAAGCCATACTAGCCATGATAGACATTTCGTCCAACATGTCAGAAATATGCATTTTACAGGTTACAACAATAGATTTGAGCATAGGGATCTCATACTTATCTAAGATTCGTAAGGAAGAATTGTTTCCATATCACAATAGTTGCATTACCATCCATTAGGTCATATATTCATTTTAATTTCAATTACTAATCACAACATGATGAGAACCATACATCAAGTCTGCATAAACCAAACTCATAAGCAACATATAACCGATAGAAATAACAAGGATTTAACAACCATATAATCCACATATATTCCAGTACATTTACACATGAAATACCAAGGAAAAGAAACTATTATTAATGAATGCAAAATCCTACTAGGTTTGGGACTTCCACGAACCACCCAACCATATATTGATTGAACCAAATATTTCTTTCAAACAACCACCCCGTGCCATATTCCAAGCATGAATGTGGGACGCAAAACCAAACCAAACCATGTTTCCTCTGGCTTTACCATAATCCCCATCAAATCAGTAGGCCCTAAACAGGCATGGATGCCATCGGATTTCTCCTCCACCATGAGGAATTTGTTTATCCCCTAGTCTCTAGGCTTTACCATATATCCCGCCATACAACGGTTGATGATTCCTAAGACTAATAAAGAATCCATCCTCTAGGATTTACCATATATCCTGCCATTCATTGATCAAGGATTCCTAGGCCTGATCAAAGGAACACACTTCTAGGCTTTACTGTATATCCCGCCATTCACCGGTAGAGGATTCCTAGGCCCATTGAGGCACACAAAATTTGATATACTGCAATCCCAGTCCAGTCCAATGATTCCTAGACCTTGTGTTCTTTCTTTCAGAGACCACCTCACTTAGTTTCAAAACCACCCAACAATCTAGCTTAACCAAACACAAGAGAACCCATCACACCATGGCTATCCAAAAATGGAAAGACAAGGTTGATGAACACTCTCACAACTGGAAAAACCCATGCCAATGATAGCATGAGAACCAAATACACATGCATGTACCATGCATGCCAAAGCTAGTAAGCAAATCACACATGAAAATCGGTACCTGCAAATAATCTCATTCTTGTTGCTAGATGTTGCTCTTCCTTGCTTGATCTTTGCCTTATCGGTTCCTTCCTTTACATTCTTTATCTAATTCTAGAGTGCTCCAAGAAAACTCTAAGTGTCTAAGAGTGTGAGATAGAGAATAAATGGTCAACTCCAAAACTAAATTGACAAAAGGTACCAATTGATCCTCATAAGCCTTTTTATTAACGAGGCCTCTATTTTCTTCAATTTTCCATTATTTTCCTTCATTTTCCTCCCCACATGCAACTTGTGACCTTTCACCTTTCTTTTCTCCTAATTTCAATTATTTTCATAAATAAAATGCCAATTAATGCCTCATGCCTTTCCAAAGCCTTTGCCTTTGCAAATTTCCTTAACCATAATAAACCAAATGAATACCCACACTAGGATGTTTTGCCCAAAATTTAGCTTGGAATACATGTCCCATGACCTTCGTTAGTATTTTTCCTTTATTAACTTTATTTACATGGAGTTTTGACTAGGGTTGTTACATAGCCCTTCCCCTTGAGGGGACACTGTCCTTGGTATTCAATGACACCTACAACCAAAAAGACTACTGAAATCAAAACATACTGCCAAAGGAGCTATATAAATTACCTCGGTGCAGTATTTACAATGATTAACCTGCTGAGAAGGAAACCAACATGACACATAACAATCATAACCACCATAACAACATGACACCCATATCACTTTTTTCAGGTTTATAACACAACTCATGGAAATATTTACATCCATATATGTATGTACATATACCAAAACATCACACTAAAACATATACCAAAACAATTCACTCAACCAGCAAATAGACAAGGATACATAGCCCACATCTGATCCACCATCTCCCATGTAGCTTCATCGGGCCCAAAGTGCTACCAGTGCACTTTAACCTACTCGATTGCTCAGTTTCCTCTAAAATTATCCATTTATCTCCCTGTGCAATACATACCAACCAATCACATGATCAACATATTTAACATACTTCTTAATCAATGACAAATGGAAAACATCATGGAATTTCATTGTCAGAGGCAATGTAAGTCGATAGGCCACTAACAAAATCATTTAAATAATCTTGGAAGGTCCACAAAAATGAGGTACCATCTTGGCACATTATCCAATCCTTAAGGAGCTCTTATTGGGCTTGATGCACAAATACACTTGTTCCCCAACCTGAAATTCCTTAAAAAACTTGTTATGATCTACGTAACTTTTCTACCTGTCCTATGTTGCCTTCACATTCTTCATGATTGCCTTCATTTCCTATTCCATCTTTGCCAACATATTTGGTCCAATCAACACCGTGTTCATTGTATCACTAATAATGATGGGATTACTACAACTCCACCCATACAATGCTTGAAACGAGTTCATCCTCAAAGATTCCCAGTACCCATTGTTGTAAGCAAACTCAACTAGTGGAAGATACTCTTCCTGCTTCCATTGCTCATGCATCACATACATCCTCAACATGTCCTCCAATTTCATGGGCTAACAAGTGTTGTTGTAGCTACTTGAGAGGACATTAGACCTTCTCAGTGATTTTCAGGTAAAGTACAAATACTTACACTCAAATATGCATTCATGACCTATAACTCACATGTTTACCATATGTTTGACGAAATTTCTATTGAGTTTTCACTAGTTTAGGTCAAGTTTTGGCTTCAAGTTTGAATAATTAACATTGTTGCTATGAGAAATATGATTATGGAAAGCTACAGGAAGTTTTGGGCAATGGTATGGAGACTAGACTAGAAAAATGGCTCAGATATTAGTACTTCAGGCAAAAAACTAAGGATCTGAGGTCATAACTACATGGAGCAAAGCTTGTGCTGGAGGTTGGAGGCTCACAACCACATGTAAATAGTGTCAAGGGTGCAATATAGTTCTATGTTAGAGAAAAAGGGTTCTAGCTCAGGGATTGGTCACCTAGAGTGGTTCTTCGACCTCTTAGTGATTTGTAGTTCATAAGGAATGTTAGTAAGTCTGAGTTCTAGGCCCCACTTCCTTAACTAGAAGGTCAGGTCATGTCATAGTGGCAAGTCAATTCACATTTACCCGAGAGGGCTTATGAAAGCGGGTAAATGTGGGGTGGCGTGTTATAATCATAGAAGATTGTCCCTAAAATAATTCACATACCATAGATGATAAGTGCCTCAGATAGATCTGAATCTTGTCCTCCACAAAAGGGATACAAACTAGCTACCAAGTGATGAAGTATAAATGCAAATATAGAGTTGTTTGTTCATGTGAAGGGACATGTTCTTTCAGTAGTCTGACTTGTCTTCTGGAGTGCTTACTTGGTCAAATTGGAGACACAAAATTATACTTACAAAGTCAAATTTATTTCTTTTACATGTCCAAAACGGACATGAAAAATTAAATTTTTCTTTTGACTCAAATACATTCTTTCTAACTTTTTAGGATATCATAAATCTGAAGACCGAACCTAGTTACAATTTCAACACCACCTCGCTTCACCATGATTACAAAAAATATGTGCCCACCTAATCCTATACATAAATACATGATCCCTCCAAACTCCTTTACTAAAAAGTGCAAGAGCAAACATCTCCCTCTTAGATATGACACACCCATAAAGATTAACATAATTGACAAGATGGGGGATAATTGGCATTCAATTATTCTTATATCACCATATCACTTCACCTGCACGACATGGGTCTGTCACTGACCTAAAATTTTGATGACCTCCCTGATGCTGACATAAACTTTGGATGGTCTCACTAATTCTTGTCCAAGTATCAAGTGTCAAGGTTTAATGGCTAGAAGAGACTAATTTACCAAGAGACCCCTTGTAATAACTTAAATCCACAATTCACTAACTGGTCAGTCTTAAAGTTATTATTATGAAAAACGTGGAAGACCTTAAAGTCATAAAATTGAAAGAGCTTTTGAATTATGAAAAGAGATATGTTTAGTCTATTATCACCTTAACAAAATCCCTTTTATAAATGATAAATAAAAATGTGTTATCTTTCACTTTCATTATTATTATTATTATTTTTTCTAAAACATTAAAAAAAAGCGCCTTGATAAAAGCCATAAACTGCTACTTAATTATTTGATGCTTTTTCTAAGTTCCCATGTCCAAAATGGACATGATAAAATAACTTTTTCTTTTGACTCAATACATTCTTTTTGAATTTTTACAATATCATAAATATGAAGACCGAAGCTAGTTACAATTTCAACACCACCTCGCTTCACCATGATTATAAAAAATATGTGCCCACGTAATCCTATACATAGATACTTGATCCCTCCAAACTCTATTACTAACAAGCACAAGAGAAAACATCTCCTTTGTAGACATGACGTACCCACAAATTTTTACATAATTGACAAGATGGGGGATAATAGTCTTTCAATTTTTCTTATATCACCATATCACTTCACCTGCATGACGTGTGTCTGCTGCTCACCTAAACTTTGGATGACCTCCCTGATGCTTACCTAAAATTTGGATGGTCTCCCTGATGCTTATCCAAGTATCAAGCATCCAGTTTTAATGGCTATGAAAGAGTTATTTACCAAGAGCCCCCTTATGATAACTTAGATCCACAACTCACTAACTAGTCAGTCTCAAAGTTATTATTATGAAAGACATGGAAGACCTTAAAGTCATCAAATTGAAAGAGAATTTGAAGAAATATGTTTAATCTATTATTCTCTTAATAAAAACCCTTTTATAAATGATAAATAAAAATGTGATATCTTTCACTTTCATTATTTTTTTTTCTATAACATTAGAAAAAAGCCTTGATACTAGCCATAAACTTCTACTTAATTATTTGATGTTTTTTCCATGTTCCCATGTCCAAAAGGGACATGATAAAATAACTTTTTCTTTTGACTCAAATACATTCTTTTTTACTGTTTACAATATCATAAATATGAAGACCGAATCTAGTTACAATTTCAACACCACCTAGCTTCACAATGATTACAAAAAATATGTGTCGACCTAATCCTATACATAGAGAGATGATCCCTCCAAAATTCATCACTAACAAGTGCAAGAGTAAACATCTCCCTTGTTGACATGACATACCCACAAATATTAACATAATTGACAAGATGGGGTATAATATGCTTTCAATTATTCTTATATCACGATATCATTTCACCTGCACGACGTGGGTCTCCCACTCACCTAAACTTTGGATGCCCTCCCTGATGCTTACGTAAACTTTTGATGGTCTCCCTGATGCTTGTACAACTATGAAGTGTCCAAGTTTAATGGCTATGAAAGATTTATTTACCAAGAGCCCCCCTTGTGATAACTTAGATCCATAATTCACTAACTGGTCAGTGCCAAAGTTATCATTATGAAAGACATGGAAGACCTTAAAGTCATCTAATTGAAAGAGATTTTGAATTATGAAAAGAAATATGTTTAGTCTATTATTCTCTTTACAAAAACCCTTTTATAAATGATAAATAAAAATGTGATATCTTTCACTTTCATTATTATTATTATTGTTATTATTTTTCTAAAACATTATAAAAAAATCCTTGATGCAAGCCATAAACTTCTACGTAATTATTTGATTCTTTTTCCAAGTTCCCACGTCCAAAAGGGACATGGTAAAATAGCTTTTTCTTTTGACTCAAATACATTATTTTTGACTTTTTACAATATCATAAATATGAAGACTAAGCCTATTTACAATTTCAACACCACCTAGCTTCAACATGATTACAAAAAATATGTGCCCACCTAATCCTTTACATAGAGACATGATGCCTCCAAACTCCATTACTAACAAGTGCAAGAAAAAAACATCTCCCTTGTAGACATGAGGTACCCACAAAGATTAACATAATTGACAAGATGGGGGATAATAGGCTTTCAATTATTCTTATATCACCATATCACTTCACCTGCACTACATGGGTTTTCCATTCACCTAAACATTGGATGACTTCCATGATGCTTACCTAAACTTTGGATGGTCTCCTTGATGCTTGTCCAAGTATCAAGCATCTAGGTTTAATGACTATGAAAGATTTATCTACCAAAAGCCCCCCTTGTGATAACTTAGATGCATAATTCACTAACTTGTGAGTCTCAAAGTTATTATTATGAAAGACATGGAAGACCAGAAAGTCATCAAATTGAAAGAGCATTTGAATTATGAAAAGAAATAAGTTTAGTCTATTATTCTCTTAACATAAACCCTTTTATAAGTGACAAATAAAAATGTGATATCTTTCACTTTCATTATTATTATTATTATTATTTTTCTAAAACATTAAAAAAAAAAGCCTTGATACAAGCTAAACTTCTACTTAATTATTTGTTGTTCTTTCCAAGTTCCCAAGTCCAAATGGGACATGATAAAATAAATTTTTTCTTTTGACTTAAATACATTATTTTTTACTTTTTACAATATCATAAATATGAACACCAAACCTAGTTACAATTTCAACACCACCTCGCTTCACCATGATTACAAAAAATATGTGTCGACCTAATCCTATACATAGAGACATGATCCCTCCAAACTTCATCACTAACAAGTGAAAGAGTAAACATCTCCCTTGTAGACATGTCGTACCCACAAATATTAACATAATTGACAAGATGGGGTATAATATGCTTTCAATTATTCTTATATCACCATATCATTTGACCTGCACGACATGGGTCTGCCACTCACCTAAACTTTGGATGACCTCCCTGATGCTTGTCCAAGTACCAAGTGTCTAAGTTTAATGGCTATGAAAGACTTTTTTACGAAGATCCCCCTTTTTGATAACTTAGATCCACAATTCACTAATTGGTCAGTCTAAAAGTTATTATTATGAAAGACATGGAAGACCTTAAATGTATCAAATTGAAAGAGATTTTCAATTATGAAAAGAAATATGTTTAGTCTATTATTCTCTTTACAAAAACCCTTTTATAAATGATAAATAAAAATTTGATATCCTTCACTTTCATTATTATTATTGTTATTATTTTTCTAAAACATTAAAAAAAAATCCTTGATACAAGCCATAAACTTCTATTTAATTGTTTGATTCTTTTTCGAGGTTCCCATGTCCAAAAGGGACCTAAAATAACTTTTTCTTTTGACTCAAATACATTCTTTTTGACTTTTTATAATATTATAAATATAAATACCAAGCCTAGTTACAATTTCAACATCACGTCTTCACCATGATTACAAAAAATATATGCCCACCTAATCCTATACATAGAGACATGATCCCTCCAAACTCCATTACTAACAAGCACAAGAGAAAACATCTCCCTTGTAGACATGACGTACCCGCAAATATTAACATAATTGAAAATATGGGGGATAATAGGCTTTCAATTATTCTTATATCACCATATCACTTCACCTGCACTACATGGGTTTGCCACTCACCTAAAATTTGGATGACCTCCCCGATGCTTACCTAAACTTTGGATGGTCTCCCTGATGCTTGTCCAAGTATCAAACCTCCAAGTTTAATGACTATTAAAGACTTATCTACCAAGAGCCCCCCTTCTGATAACTTAGATCCATAATTCACTAACTGGTTAGTCTCAAGGTTATTATTATGAAAGACATGGAAGACCTTAAAGTCATCAAATTGAAGGAGCATTTGAATTATGGAAAGAAATATCTCTAGTCTATTGTTATCTTAACAAAAACCATTTTATAAATGATAAAAAAAATGTGATAGCTTTCACTTTCATTATTATTATTTTTCTAAAGCATTAAAAAAAGCCTTGATACAAGCCATAAACTTCTACCTAATTATTTTATGCCTTTTCCAAGTTCCCATGTCCAAAAGGGACATGATAAAATAAATTTTTTTATTTTGACTTAAATACATTCTTTTTGATTTTTTAGAATATCATAAATATGATGACTGAACCTAGTTACAATTTCAACACCACCTCGCTTCACCATGTTTAAAAAAATATGTGCCCACCTAATCCTATTCATAGACACATCATCCCTCCAATCTCCGTTACTAACAAGCACAAGAGCAAACATCTCCCTTGTAGACATGATGTACCCACAAAGATTAACATAATTGACAAGATTGGGGATAATAGGATTTCAATTATTCTTATATCACCATATCACTTCACGTGCACAGCATGGGTTTTCCACTCACCTAAACTTTCTATGACCTCCCTGATGCTTACCTAAGCTTTGGATGGTCTCCCTGATGCTTGTCCATGTATCAAGCGTCTAGGTTTAATGGCTATGAAAGACTTATTTACGAAGAGCCCCCGTTGTGATACCTTAAATCCACAATTCACTAACTAGTCAGTCTCAAAGTTATTATTATGAAAGACATGAAAGACATTAAAGTCATCAAATTGAAAGAGCATTTGAATTATGAAAAAAGATATATTTAATCCATTGTTCTATTAATAAAAACCCTTTTATAAATGACAAATAAAAATATGATATCTTTCACTTTGATTATCATTATTATTATTTTCTAAAACATTAAAAAAACCTTGATACATGCCATAAACTTCTACTTAATTATTTGATGCTTTTTCCAAATTCCCATAAAAACAACATCACCAAAACCCCTTTACTTATAAGCCATTTCATGTACCTAACCCTAGTCAAAATAAACATCACAAAAAGGAAAAAAGGCGGGGTTCTAAATTTCATCAAGAACCATAGATAACTCCCTCTTATTGTGTATTTATAAACGATTTATGCACCTAAGATAACTAAGAATGAACACCCAAACAAACACAAAAGGTGGTGGGCCTACGTTTTGAACCATCAACTACGACATTGCTAAAGTAATGAAAGGATTCGAGAAGGAGGAGGGGGACATACACGAGAGGTCATACTAAGGAACTAAAGGATTAGCGAAGAAGAAGAAGAAACAAGGAGAATGATAGGAGCAGCCAAAAAGAAGAAGAAACATGGAGAATGAAAGTAGCTGCTGAGAAGAAGATTAAGGAGGACAAACATATTTCATGAGCCATGGATGAATAAAATGCTGAAGACAAAGCGTAGATTTTTTATTTGGCTGTAGCTGCAAATGTAAATGATCGGTTTAATCTAAATAAAAAGAAGAGGAAGTGCCATTGCTGAATTTTGAAGATTTGAGGTTGTGGAATGATCACAATGCCGGTGGCTGCCTCTGCAATTTACTTCTTGAATATTCGAGGTGATGTTCTCATCAATTGCCTCTATCATGACCATGCAGGGTTCGGGTATGTAAGATTTTATTTCCCCTCTCTTGATCCATTCGAAACCATGAACTCTGTATGCTAATTTCCTTTCCTTCTGGGTCAAACAGTAGATATAAAAACAAGATTTTTAACAAAATGTTGAGCCTGTCCTTAGGGCTATTACCATTTCGATCCGTCATGAGGGTTTCTATTAATTTTAGTAATTGGAAAGGATAGATGCACAAAATAGTGGCAGTGCCCATGATCCCTAGTCGTAATCGGTAGAGTCATAGATCAGAGAAATTCCAACGATAATTAACATCACATATCTATGAATTGCTTATTGTGCGAATACCATCGAATTATATTTGGCACAAATCAGATTTTACTGGATGGTTCCTGAACCAACAATTTATGTTGCTGTAAGCTTAAATCCTCAAATTTATGTGAGATTTATTTAATGAAAGCCGCTAGCCCTTTCATGATAGTAGAACCGTTTAGTGCTAATCATTAGTTGAAAATGCTTATAGAAAAGAATTATATCAGACACTAAAGTAAATATTTCTGTCATTTGCAACGAGACGTGGCTTGGATAGAGACGGTCTGATATGGATTTGGGAAGTGTATTTTACTAGCCAACATAGTATTGTGGATGGCTAACAACTTTTATGATTTGGGAAAGTTTAGCTGTCATCTCCTAAGTTCGGTTCTTGTTGAAGGGTTTTAATTTTACTTTGTCTATATTGTTTACATTACTGTAAGAGAGATTCCAAAATTATTGTGAAAAACTTTGATCAACAATAACTCTACACTACTGCAACCATGGCCTTCATAAAGCTTTGGCTTGCTTGTTCACACATTACTTTTGGCCGATATCGCCTTAGAATTAAACATGATATCTTTTATACAATGTAGGGATACTGACTGCAGCAACTGATTGTCAAACAAAGAAGATGATTTGAGTCCATGATTTTTTTTTCATGTCGGCATAAAGGACGCTACAGGGCCTCTACAGGGAGGTTTTTCGTACAAGCCACTATGTGCCCAACTAGAATTTCCAGTGTGGCCAGGGCAGAGGCCATTTCTAGCTATTTCCCTTTTAGCATAGTCATGGAGGCATAAGTCTCTAACTCTCACTCATGCAAGTTGAGTAGTTGGCTTCTTGTTTAGGGTGAAATTTTCCCTGACCATGTTGGTCCATGTTCTTCTCCTTAAATATAGTATTAAACCTTTAATCTCCTAAATCCTCAAATTTGTGCGAAATTTATTGAATGGAAGTGGCTAGCCTTTTCATGACAATAGAACCATGTAGTGCAAATCACTGTTGAAAATAAATGCTTATAGAAAATAATTATGTTAGACACTAAAGTAAATATTTCTGTCATTTGCAGTGGTAAGTGGCCTGGATAGAGAGAGTCTGATATGGATCTAGAAAGTGTATTTTACCAGCCAATGTTGTACTGTGGATGGCTAGCAACTTTTACAAATTCACTTGCCCCCTTGATAATGTTGCATTTTCTTATGTCTCTAGCACATATTTCTCACAGTGGTGGGAGACCCACCCTTAAAACTTTAATCTCTTAAAGGTTGTTATAGTGCTTCTATAACTCTTCCCAACCCTTGATGGTTATCCTAGTTGGCCCACAAAACCCACACAGTTAGATCATATGAAAGGGTGGAGTGCACATTATGCCATGAATGGCGAGCCCTAGGTTATTATGCCCATGAACAAGGTGACTTTAAATGTTAATGAGGGCGAGAAATCATGGATAGATCAGTTAATCTGACATGCAGGAACCATGGCTGTGAAGGTATGATTCTTCTTAAGTGAGAGACAAGGCTAGTGCATATTTAGTGGGTGGATAATCTTAAACATTAATCTCCTAAATCCATGTGAAATTTATTGAATGGAAAAGTAGCTAGCCTTTTCATGATAGTAGAACTGTGTAGTGTGAATCACCAGTTGAAAATGCTTATAGAAAAGAATTACGTTAGACACTGGAGTAACTATTTCTATCATTTGAAACAATACGTGGATTGGATAGTGAGAGTCTGATATGGATATGGAAAGTGTATTTTACCTGCCAATGTTGTACTGTGAATGGCTATCAACTTTTACTATTGCGCTTGCCAGCCCTGATAAGTTTTGGTCTTGCTAACATCATAGATGATTGACTAACTTTGTTTAGAACTATGAAGTCTACCTTGAACATTATAATTTATACAATCGTAAAAGAAAAGATAATAGAGGGCTACGCTCTTCGTTTCTACATCAACCTATGGAAGTGGGATATACATAGTTATATAGTTTTGTATGTAGTGTTGGCACAAATCAACCAGAGTGAATTCATAACCATATATGACAAAACTACTAAATCAACTTTTCTTGGACTAAACTGTCATGCTTTCCATAAAAATTTTGTTGTTAACTCAATTCATAATTAATTAATTCATTACCTTTCTTGGAATATATTCTCAATCTAAAATTTGAACATGGAAAGCATTACACGTGTTCGAATTGTCTACCTCATAATGATTGTAGTCTCATTCATTTTTGTTTGCAAACAGTGTTTACTGTGTGGGTCGATGGTGTACAATGACTATGAAAGGGTCTATCTTAAGTTTATTTGTTGCTGATATTGACATTTATTTAGAAAGAGCCTAGAGGGAGGTAAGATTTGCCTCAATATTAGGATAAAAAACCTAAATCTTGGAAGGAGTGGTTTAAATATAATTATAAGACTTTTGAAAAATGATTTGAGAGACCGTTCATGGGAATTTTCAAGCCAAATTTGGATTAGAGAAGCCATACAAAATTTGGTCTACATACACGTATGGACAACAAATAAATTTCTAACCTCCTAAAATGGAGGTTGAAGACTACGGAGAATTATGATTTTGGAAGGAATCAAAACAGAAGAATGGCTAGACTAATTGAATAGTTTGTCTTGGATAATTTCTTAAATTTTCTTAGAAGACTTCTATAATTTCTAACTTTCTATTAGTGACGTTGAGGATTTTAAAAGGTAATTTTTTTCTTGAGTTTCAATTGATTTTAAGAACTGATTTAAAAGATTATCTTTGTTTGCTAATGTCATTGCACCCTCATTAGAATCTCCATCTGATCTCATAATAAATGGGTCACCTAAAGATGAGGTTCTCTTCTAACTCAATCTCCTACAAATGACACAATTGATAAATTTCGTTAGACTACAGAATTTGATGATCTATCTCAATCTTTCAATCTGGACCTTGTGCAAGAAAATCTTGAATTGACGAAGAGGAATCCTCAAGCTATGAGTTCAATGTCTATATGTATATGTAGGTCTGACAAAAAGGCGTTCCCTGTGTGGCATGAAGTGCTTGGAATGGAATGTCATCTCAAGCCCAAGGCCATTAGGGGAAGTGGTCCAAGTGGCCTAATGTCTTGTTGGTGTATATTCTCTCTAATTACCCTATTCAAATCCTATATGGAGGGCTGGAGGTGACCAGGTAATTCAAGGAGTACATGAAATGGAGGTGGTGATTAATCCCAAATTGAACTGTCGCTCTACTGTGATGATTTTTAAGGGGTGTTCCTGCCACTTTGGGCTTTTTTACAACAATACACCCTTTTAAAAATAAGGACTTAATTTTCAAAGGTAAGATACAAAATGATGGTAATTTTGGAAATCTCTGTGGGTCAAACTTGGAGCAGTCGATGGCAGAATTTTACATAGTTATGAAGCCATTTACGATCACATTTTTCATCTCTTGTGACAAACCTTGATATCTTAGGTGACAAACATTTTTCCCATCATTATCTAAGTAGATTAATGACACAAATTCTAAAGCATTCTTTGCGTCAAATTGGGGAAAAATCTAAGGTAATCTAAGGTCTTTTTTGTGGCATAATTCGGGGGCCTGCCCTAGGTACAAAATCCAAAAGTTTTGGTAAAAAAAGCTCGGATCCAAATGAGGAACTATGCCAAATCAAAACCTTCCACTTTCAAACTAATTCTCTCGTTCAATCCATGTTCCGAGCTGGTGAACAATTTAACTCAACTCTTCCTCTACAACTTTTGTTTTGAACAAATAATTCAACAATTCATCAAATTGTTTTCTTGATAGGGAATTAAAAGGTTGTTCTCAAACAAAATGCAATTCAATGTCGGAGAAGTAATGGTGATAAAGATTTAAAATAGAAGAATAAGAACACACAACACAATCTGGAAATTTTATTGATGAACTAGAATTACCATCATTGTCCTCTCTGTTCTACTTTCTTCACTTCACCCTCACTTGTTTTCTAACTGAGAGGGTTTATTTACACAATTACAAAGAAGAATGGCTCAATCCTCAAAAGATAGATTCCTATCCTGCTGAAATAGATAAATCTAAACAAATTCTAATTATCCCTCTAATTCCTCAACCACTTACTATAAATAACAAATTTCATTACATTAAATGGAAAGATAAAAACACGCATTAGAAACCTCTTGAACAAGCTTAGAAAAATAATTGAAATGTAAATGGTCCTCAACCAAATACTAGAACTAGCAAATTTCATTACATTAAATGGAAATATAAAAATACCCGTTAAAAACCTCTTGAACACGCTTAGAAAAATAATTGAAATCTAAACGGTTATCCTGCAGCAACTCTCTATGTTTGCTACTATAAAGTGTTAATGAATGTTATGCCTTCTTCATTAAAACTTGTTGGAATTAGGGCCTTGAAATCATATATCTTCGTTCATTTATAATTTTTTCATTTCGGCTATAGCATTGTCTTATTTCTTTAGAATGTAGCTCATAAATCATAACTTTATTGATTCCATATACCGAATGGATGTCTTTTAAAAAGTCCTTATTGACTCAAATGACATAGTAAAACCAAGCATAGTAAATCCTAATGGATTCCTAAAATATTAAAACAACTTTTATAAGATTTACATAAACAAGAATAAATTTAGAGAGAAAGAATGGTATTTTTCTAAAATAATTTCTGCATTTTTATAAAGATAGAAGGACTTTATACAAATTGCCTTTTAAAGGGGAATATTTTTGTCATTTCAATTTTTAGGAAAGGACCTTATACTTCAAAAGAAGTATACCAAGTGATATTCTTGTTTATATACATTTGTAATGTATAAACTACACATTTTTATAATATGTTGGTGGTGACAACATCGTATATACTTCAAAATTCTTAGTCCTTCATCATTTAACCTATCACAGCATCTAGTGTGGGATCATATATCCAGAGTTTGTCATCTGTTTATATGATGACAATGCGAATAAAAAATCAAATCCATTGCTGCTTATTTATCAAGTCATCCGTGGAAATGGGTATGCCATTACCTCATGCTAGGATGTGGATGGTGTTGGGGAAGGATGCTCATTTTACTTTAATTTTCTAAGCTTTAATTCATACTTAGACATGCATGTCTTCATATTTAACAAAATATGACTACTGGCAGGATCAACCAGGTATTTCTAAAAAATGCATCCCTTCCGAAGTGTTGGGTCTTGGTTCATGTCATGATTTTTTATCTCTGGCTCACTATGTTCATTAAGTAAAACACTCTGGGTTCAAAAACACATGTTACATTGGTACTCGTTATGCAAGATTTTGACTTGTTGATGATGAGTTTTTGAATGCTTTGTTGATTTGTCTCATTTTAGGCACTGGGTTGGGTATGACTCATGTATTTAAGTTGCACTCAACAAGCCCTGCTACCATGGTTTCCACTAATGAGTTTATTACGTGCAATGTGATAAAAAAGGGATTCAATAAAAATAATCTATTTCATAAAATGGAATCAACCTGCCAACTTTGAGACTACCCTAGAAGCCCAGATATCTACCAGCAACATCATGAGACTAGCTTGGATAGACAAGCCAGTTCTCAGTTTTATTGGAAATGGTCTGCAGCTACTTGAAGCAGCCTCAAAAGACCTAGAACAACATTTCAACTTCTGCATTGGCACATGCATCAAGAGGCCTAGATAGACCCTTCAATATTGAAAATTTAGTTTTGAGTCGCGCAGCACTAGAATCAACTCAAAGAAGTCCATAGAACATATGTACATCTTGTAGTATATATGCATGGCCTGAATTTCGCAACTATGGTCCTTAAAAATATCAATTGAGCCTCCAAATGTATATTTGGCTTTTAGAATCTGTAGGTTAGCCTCTAAGAATGGGATAACAGCTTGTGACTGTAAATCTGGCACTTAAAATATGGATGTTGGTCTTTAAGAATGTGAAACAAAAATGTAATTATGATGTTGGAATGCTAAAACGTAAATGGTATCCTGTGCCATCAGTTATGCCAATGGAAGAGTGCACTTGCACTTCTGTGCTGACAAATCCTGAGGTTGTCCTACACTTGCTATTTCTTTCTACACAAGACATGTTATACATGTTATTTTAGCCTGTAAAAGTTTGACACTAACCTTCAAATATCAGTTCCAGTCCTTGAAATTTCAAAACTACAGGTGAAAATATTTCAATTAATGAGGCCATCCTTCCTTAATAAAATGACACTTTAAGCAATGAAACTACCATTCTTTCTCTTCAACAATTAAATACCCACATCAGTGCCCCTTAGTTCTATAATATTACACTACCATCAACTGTGTCCCTTTGAGTTTATAGTGTTTGATTTTGTGAGAAACTTGTGCTTAGTTTTAGCCTTTCGGTGTCTTTCTTTTTCCTTTCTAAAGATAAATACCTTTGCTATTGACCATCATGCCTAATTTATTTATCTTCAGGGCCTGTTTTATGGTTATCTTCATGTTGTCCACATTATCGTTCTTGCTGTAGTGGAAAAAAAACACAAACAAAAAGACAAAGTCCCTTCTAAAATTAAAATCCTTATAGTGTTAATTTCTCCTGGAAAGCATGCAATTAATGGACAATAACTACTCATGCTAATAGGTCACTAATGGGAAAATTACCATCTATATATTTAATCCTAACTTCATGCTAACAATGTGAATGTTAAGTAGTACATACTTTTGCTAGAAAATGTAAACCTTTTAAATATTGTTGTTGTTATAGTTGCAACTTGCTAGTAGTCCTTTTTCTTTAGGTTCAGTTTCATCCTTGCCAGTTCAGTGTTATGAATTTTGAGAAACTAAATAATCATGTCCACAAAGGTTCTAACTTCTTACTAACACTCATATTTGAAATAGAACAAAAAAGTGGCACCACAAGGTATTAGAGTAGAAGTGTTTCTGGACTTAAGATGATGCCAGTCGGAAAAGAAATCTTTCCTATCTATATCAAGTTTTCTATCAATTTTCTGTTGGAAATTATTCCTAATTATTTTAATTCTTGAAATGAGACATTATTATGATCACTCAATTACCAAATCCGACCTATGGGGCTCTCTTTCTTCTCAAAAACAACTAACAACTACAATGATAATATTTTTGTCTAATTTCTGATTCATATTTTTTTTGAAATATATTGACATCCCTTTCTGTAACATGCTATTTGTATCTTAAACAATTTTAAGCAAGGGCTTGTAGGACCCCCAACTTTAAATAAGATCATATCTGAAATAGATCCCTTTGAAGCACACAATTGATCAGAATCATGAAAACACTGTCAAACCCCCTTTCTGAAGAAATGATGAGAAAGAGAGAATAAATATATAGGTACAAACCCTTGTAGTCTCTCAGGAAACTTGCAAGGAAGCAACATGTATTTGTTTGAAGAAACATAAACTAACTTACCATAAAATCCCAATGAAATGTGTGGGGAAAAATAAACCCTGAGGCCATATTTAACCTAATTGCGTACCAGTGCTCCATTGCAATAGAGATCTGTAAGCCTAATGGTAGGGTGTTATCGTCTTTAGCCCATTGAAAATGTCATCACAATCCCAGATTAGTGGTTGTGTACAAGAAAAACCAACCTTTGACAGAAAAAGAGAAAGTAAACAACCACAATGTTGTAGATGCATAGTAGCAATGAGGCCTTCCAGAAAAATGCTGCCAATATCAAGTAGGCTATGAAACTAGCCTAAACTCCCCTTCTACATACATGCTGCCAAAACAACTTTGAAACCCTTCCATCATCCTCAATCAAACTGTAAAAATGTATGGCTTCAAATGACACCAATAAAAACACTCTCCATGGAGCTCTTGACTGATTCCATCACTTTTGCAAACTACAAAAGAAACTTGTCACAATACCTCCACCAAAGGTGCAAAATTATGCTACACAAAACCTTCACGTGCAGCACCTGTAAACAAATGACTTGACATGGAGTCCTCTGCAGTATTTTCCCCAAATTAACAAAGAATAAGTCCAAAAAATGTATTGTGTGTAGTCTTTTACTTAATATTTTATGCACATCATTGTAAAGGTGGCTTGGTCAAAGATCACGAATCTAACAATCCACCTGCTCCATGGAACTCTTGAGTTACCTCCACCTATTGTAGCTCTAGACTCTTATATATAGCTAATGGAATGTAGAGTGTACATCACGTCATGCACAATTTGACAATCTTCTTTTGATACAACTTTCATTCTTCTATCCTTATGTGAGTATTTGCCATAATTACAAAGTTTGGCTGAAATGGGCCAAATATTTTAAAATTTAGAAAAGAATAATACAATTGAATTATTTGGTGCAATTTACTTTGGATCGTGTGTGTAATCAATGTTAAAATTTAGTGGCAGGGAGATAAATATTGTGAATTCTCATTGAAAGATTTTGAGTTGAGTGTATAGTTCATAAAGATAAAAGGCATCATTATTGTTGACAATTGATGAGCTCTTTTGTGATGGACAAATTCAGCTTTTGTGTCTCCTGCTTCTATCTTAGTAGCTTGTGCTGCATCAGGTAGTTGATGTTTCTAGATGTCCTAATCATCATTTCTATGTTTTTTCAAATTTCTTCTTGGTCCTTGGGACCACAACTATCACATGCTCATTGCTGCTAGATATTGACACCATTGGTGGTCGTCCTCACTGTGTTCTAAAGATTCGACAATCACATTATTTTTAAAATGTCATCCTTGAATCAAGGTTTGCTTCCTTTTTCCCAAGGAAAACACTTCACGGGAAGTTTTTTTGAGTACTTCTTTATGAGCTATAGATGGTAAATGGGGTAAACCATTGGCCCTGATTATGGATCCTAATGACGGGGATCAAGAGAGTCGAACTCATGGCCTGCTCAACTTTGGCGGAGAGATCTCACTTCTGGCTTATGACCACTTGAGCTAATTGATGAGGTTATTCAAGGTTTTCTTATGTAGGATATATATACTTTATTTGGGATTGCCTTGTATTGGTTTTACCTCTTTTAATTCTTCATTTTATTGTCATTCTTTTGTGGGTCTAGTACCATTATCCTCTCATGTATTACTGCCCTGTGCAAAATTTTTGATCTACAAATTCTATTTTTTTAAATTTAATCTTTTCATTGGTTTTTGTAATGGACTATAAAACTATTTCATTCTCTTCAGAACCTTGACACTTTGGTTCTAGGATTCTATTTCCTTTAATAAGAGACTCCAACAATGATGTAGAAAACACTAATGTTTCCTCAATTTTGCAGTGGCTGCATTGGTTGTAGTCACCTCAAGGAGGGACAGAGCATTCTCAAAAGGATTTTTCAGAATTTACGAAGGGGGATGAAAGTGGGCATGATTTTGATCCCTTTATGGTGGCATTGAATGAGGCAATGAATTAGGATTAGCTTTTTAAGACCTAAATTTTGAAAAATTTATATAATGTTTTAGTTTGATGAGATGTATAGTGTCGAATTATTCAATACCAGTTTTTATGCATTCCCTTTGTTTTTCGCCATATCACATCGAATTTGGTAACTATGGTATTTGCATCACTGGTTACCCTTGTTCATATCAGTGACTCATAGCCCAACAATTTGGGCTTTTTGGAATCCAACAAATTTAGCCACCTCAAAGTTTCCCCTACTAAGAATTCTTCTCAAACTCTCCTTTACAATAAGAGGGACAGAGCATTGGTGTCTTTTGTAACATGCTTGGAGGATGGGGGACAAAGCATTGGTCTCTTTTCTAACATTCTACCCACATTTACCCAACCTTTCACCTATTTCCACCTATCACAATTTTGTACAGATACAACTAATGGAATGTAGAGTGCGCAACAAGAATTTTTTTTTTTTGTAATTGCATTCTTTTGTGAATATTTGCATTGTTCGATACCTATTTAGGTTCCAAGTTAGGTGCCTCTCTCAACCCTTCACTAGAAAGCTCATTGATTTGCTTGATGACCTGCATGCATTCCTCTACATGCTGTCAATCCTATTTGGGTTTTGGGTAGGAACTTCCTAGGGTGAAAGGGAGTTGAGAATATCTACCCTGCCCTCTTCTTGCATCCATTAATATTATTTTTAATTAAATTTTTATGTCTACAACATTTAAATTCAAAGTCATTCCTTTCATATTTAATTTGTTTTGCAAACTACGTTTGTATTCTTATGTCTAAGATGAAAATTCCTTCCATGGGATAACTCTAGTGTTTGAGTGCTTTGAGCTTCATGTAGGAGTTCTCAGGGTTCTTTCCCAGGTCTGGTTGCCACTTTTGTGTGCCTCTCTCGACATCCCTAGTGGGTTAGTCTAGGTTTACATTCGATACCATCTGCAAATTGTACGGAAGTGTCCAGGTTTTCCCCACCTGGTTTTCCGTAGAAAAGAAGTTGAAATTTTTCTCCACATTGTAAAAATATATATATGTAAAAATAATATATTTGCTAAAGTGAAATATTAGATGCATAGATATATATTTATTTGTTTCCTAATTTTTATAAGGTGCTTCTTTTGAAATTGTCCATGTGTGCAAAATCTTGGGGGGTTTGCTATGAGGTTTTCTTTAGGAAAATGTTGAAAACTCTCTCCGAATTGTGAATTTTATGCCTTCAAATATCTGTCTAAAAGGCATATATTCGTAAAAGTGTGCATATGACACAGATAGACATATTTCCTTGGTGCAAAATTCTTTGAAGGTGCTTGTTTTGAAGTTGTCCATGTGTGTGTGTTGATTTCTGTAACCCAGATGTTGTCTAATCATTGACTCGACAGATTCCTTTTTGATTAAATAATTATTGCTGCTGATCTATTGAATAAAAAACATTGTTGAGATTTTAACACAAATAAAATAAAAAGTGGAAGCAAAATAATCACATCAATCTCATACACATGGACACATAGTTCTCTGCCTTTCAAATCTGTTGTTTTATCAATTAATATTTAGTGTACAAGGGCTCCCTTACTAATATAATGGCCCATTGAGGAAAAATACAAATAAAACAAAACTTTGGGAAATTCTAGTTGATCAAACGCACCAAAACTAATCATTTCATCTTTTTGTCTACTCTGGATCCTTCTCCCTTGCTATCCCTTGCACTCCTCCTCGGACTCAGCACAGATGGATGAAGGTCCTCCTATTAATCATTGAGATCCTCACTACCTCATTGTCTTGTGCTCACTAATGTGTTTTCTCCTTTAGCCTTGCATTCCTTTTATAAGTTTGAGTTGTTGACTGGATCCAAAACTCTAATCTCCAAGGTGATTCATTGTTGAGATTAGATCTCAACATCATTTGAGATCAATGGTTGAGATTCATTTTATTCATTAATCCAAATAGCCTCTGCATTTCATTAGGTTAACTCACTTTTTCTTATAAAAGCCAAATACTCTAATATTTCTATTAACTAAAGTAACTTTCAAGGTTAAGAGTCTTTTGGACTATTGCCACATGTTTACACACTTAGACCTATGTGGAAGTACCTATCCAATGCCTTGGGATACATGTTGTAGATTAGTTTTCCTATGAGGGTGTAGTAGTGATGAAAGAAGTGCATCTATTTTAGGCATCTTGTGGTTGTTGTATGCAAGCATGCTTGTTTAGTGTTTCCCAAACTTCGATAGAGCCATATTTAGTATGCTTTTATAGTTTGAATTAGATGCTCACTTTTCTTAATTTAGATGTTTTTCTTAGTTCTATTTTATGCAAAGATTTATCTTTAAGAAAAGTGCATAGTAGAGAAGGGTTCTATATTTTGAGCGGGGGACACACTTCTAGGTAGGAGGTACTATATTGTAGGAAGCTTTTGCCATGCAGGTTAGGTGCTTTATTCGATAATTCCAAGAGTGATGCTATTGTAGCAATAAGAAATTTGTTTATTTTGAGTTCTTCATTAGTGCATTGATTGTATATTGTTTATTCCATGCAATACCTCAATAATGTATGCAAGGAAAATTTTAGGGGCTAATATTCGCCCATGGGCTAACTTTCTATACTTTTTCTGAAAAAGAGATTCGCTAATTTCCATTTTTTTGTAAAAATGATTTGCCCAAATTTTATAGAATGAAATTATTTTACCATAAAATCCACCAAAATGTTAAATATAGACTATATAAAAATATTATAAATTTGAATATTTTTACAAAAATATCTCCAAACATTTTATAGATTTCATATTATGGACTAGTGGGATTCACCAAGGCTTCTAAACATTAAGATAAATTTCCATGCTTAAAATTTCCCCTGAATGTATGATCAAATTAAACATAAGCTTGTCATAATATTTTGACTTACCCTCTTTTAGAGGGAAACTAGAATGTGTTTCAAGCTTGCACGTCACAATTGTATCATGCAGAGTTTACCTAGCATGAGTTTTGTGTATCTAAGAAGCTAGATACCTATTGAAATTTAAGAGGCAACAATACTACAAAGTGGGAAAGAGGTTTCGCTGTTAACTTGCCTTTCACATTATGCTTGGAGTCGGTTTGTTCGCAAGATGTTGGATACTCCAACTTCCTTTTTATGACTAAGTGCAAGATTGAATCTTTCGACATATTCCTCGCTCAATTGTCATTAAGTGATGGGTTTTCTGAGAAGCGCTCCACATCTATAAACTTTACCAAATGTGTTATTGAGTATTGGGATGTGGTTATCCTTTCAAAGCACACACGTACAAGAAGATGAGAAATAATATGCCCGACTAATTTCAAGTTATCTTCCTACGAATAGGGTGTTCCCTTCCATAAACCCGACAACTCGCTTTGCTTCTTTCTAGTGAACAAATTTGGCACTTTTCATGAACTATGAGACAATTCCAACCCCATAAATACTAGTTTCTTATTTAAAGCTATATCCACTAGATTAGAACCCGCACAAGGAGTATTCCATTCCCATTTCAAAAGAACCTGCAATCAACTTATACCATGATATTTAATATTTTATGTATTTCTTCGCATCCTTGGCTTGTGACATAAGGATGCTCCTTGCATTTTGTATACTAACACTCCTAAAAAATAATAAAGTATGCCTAAATCTATCATTTCAAATGATCTATGTAGCTCACCTTTTGGTTGTTGTATGCAAGCATGCTTGTCTAGTGTTTCCCAAGCTTATATAGAGCCATATTTAGTATACTTTTACAATTTGACTTCGATGCTCACTTTTCTTAATTTAGGTGTTTTTCTTAGTACTATTTATGCACAGATTTATCTTTAAGAAAAGTGCACAGTAGAGAAGGATTCTATATTTTGAGCAGGGGACACTCTTCTAGGTAGGAGATACTCTATTCTAGGGAGCTTCTGTCATGCATGTTAGGTGCTTTATCCTAGGTAGAGTTCCAAGTCTCTGCATCCTTGATAAAGTCCCTTCTAGACAAGACACCAGTGGATAGTGTTCCAAGTCCCTAAATTTTCCAAAAACCCACATGAGCCTAGCTATCTAGCCGAAAATCATTTACATTCCAGTCATCTCTTGGCTGCGATTTTATAGAGAGATCCCTCTGTAGTTTGGTAGGGCTAGCTACCAAACTAAAAGCTTGGTCTGTGGTTACCTCCGCTGATCTCCTCATCAGCCTGGGACATTGTGGAGGATAACAGAGGGCATGACAACTAGGGAGTGCCAAGGTGTTCTAGTGAATGTAAGGTTCCCGAGTCATGGAAAAATGTAATGCTAGTTGTGATGTCATGACTGCCAACCTATGTTAGGGAATTCTAAGGAATGCTAACATTTTCCAGATAGTACGAAGACATGTCAAAAAATCTCATATGTGCCAAGTTCTAAGGCATGCCAATATGTACAAGGGTTCCAAGTCCCTTCCTCCACTTCTTCCATATGCTATCCACTTATGACATTTCCTTTGCAATATTTGGTGCATTTGCAAGTTATAGTGAATTTATAGGTTATAAATGTCTTCAAAGTTTTACTTCTAATTGAGTATTCAACTGAACATATTAATTCTCTTATACATAACTTTTTTTTCCCTACACCCACATTTCATAACTTCAATAACCATTAGGTAATGACCTGTAGCTTCGATGCTACTTTTCTTGTTGAGTAAAATATTGTCGAGGCTTTAGTTTATTGAAATTTGTAGAATTCAAAATTTATGAAGTTTCAAGGTCTAATTTTTAAATGTATAATTCTTTAAAGGATGCTAGCTCAATGGAAGAGCACCTGCTTTACAAGCAGGAGGTCGGTGGTTCAATTCCATCATGCCCTAACATCCATATGAAATGACGACGATCAATTTTTGGTGACAGGGGTTTTTTTTACCATCACCAATGAGATTTGGTGACATTTTTTGACCCTCACCAAAAATATGAAATGGTGATAGTCAACGAACGCCGCCATATATACACATCAATAGTGACGACTCTCAAAGGTCCATAACCATAAATCATTGTTGTTGATATTAAATGGTGATGGTCGTTTTCCTTCATTATAGTCATTATTCGTGATGGGCCTTGAATTTCACCACAAAACTTATACTTCTAGTAATGTGACTTTTGGTGATGGTCAACGAACATCACCATATATATGCACCAATAGTGGCGGCCATTAAAAATCCATCACAATAAATCATTCTTGTTCATATGAAATGGTGACGGTCAATATCCATCATTATAATCAATATTCGCGACGGACCTTGAATGTCACCATAAAACCTATACTTTTGGTGACGCCACCTTTAGTGAAGTTCCATTTTTGGTGACCGAGGTTATGGTCCATAACCATTTCCCATATGCAATGGTGACGATCACTATCCATTACTATAAATCATTATTGGTGACAAACTTTGAATGTCACTACAACACCTATACTTTTGGTGACGTTTAGTTTTTGGTGATGGAGGCTATGGTCCTTCACCATTTCTCATATGAAATGCTGACAGTCGTTATCCATAATTATAAATTATTATTAGTGTCGGACTTTCTATGTCACTGCATCACCTATACTTTGGGTGACGACACCTTTGGTGACGTTCAGTTTTTGGTGGCAAATTCTCTTTTGACTGTCACCAATGAACTTATGATGACATTTTTCACCCCTCACCAATGTCCTTTTTTCTTGTAGTGTGTGGAATATAAAGAAGGACGAGAAGGCCTAAAAAATACATTTTATTCTAAAAAGCAATAATTTTAGCACATTTTCTTTAGGAGGAGAGTCCATTTTCAAGTACTAGATAATGGGGAGGGAGTGTCCTATCTTTGAATCCTCTTTAGAGATTTATTATTAAACCCATGGGAAACTCATATATTCAACCTAGATATTGGATTTTTCACCTAAAACTGATGAGAATTTATCCAAAATTGTTCCTTTGGGATTTATAAAGCATAACTATTACTTCAGGATTTATAAGAACCCAGCCCCCTCATGCCACCCTTAAAATAATATATAGTTTAATGTTAATAATAATAATACATTTTCATTCTCAAAGGGAAGAAGTAATTGGAAGTAAAATAATTGAATTAGCATGTAATAAGAATATTAAAATTCCCTCAATTATTAATATAAAACTAATATTTGGCATTTGAAAATATTAAAAAAATATATGTGAATTGTAAACAACATATTTTAATATGAAAAAATAAGTAATATTGAGGTGTTATTAAAAATATATTAATAAAAGATTAATTAACATGACCCAAGTTTATGAATAAATTATTTCAATGCCCATTTATATGTGTCCCATCTTAACCATGTATCTACCAAAGATCAAATCCCTTCAAGTAAAAATGTATCTTTTGTAATGCAAATTTTGTTTTAAGTTTGACAGTTAAAAGAGGTTTACAAATTAAGAAATTTGATTCCTCTTTGTATTCTTCAACATGGATACAATTTTTTAATCCTCTTAATACAAAAAAAATATTGATTACCTTATGTTTTTCCCATATTTACACGGGTACCACTCCAAGGCATTGGAGAGCACGTACTTGAAGCTCCACCACTCCTGGGAGCTTAGGAGCTGATCGAAAACGCTCCAAAACCGTCACGAGCTTCAATGAGTACTTTGGAACTTTTTCAGAGCTTCACTACAACCGATTTTTGACGTTTTGGGAGCTTCACTGTAATGAATAAGTGCAAACTTAGGTCTGTTTGACGTTGCCAACTTGGCTGCTACTTAAACTGATGGATCTGTGTGAAGAGAAGGGCATGCGACTGGGTTTAGATTTGGATATGGGTTTGCAACTAAGAGAAACAACATGTTTATGGAAATCCCTTCTATCCAAATGAAGATGAGGCGTGTGGCCCATCGTGATCTTTGTCATTGGAGAGCTATTCATTCTCCTCATATACTCGTATGGTGGATGGATATAAAAAAATGTAGGAAGATTGTTGGCCACTGGAAAAACCATGATTATGGCCAGATATGAATCGACAAAAGATGGAATACTAAACAAAACAAAAAACTGAAATTTTGAAATATAAATATTATGAAAAAACAATTTTTAATTTAATTTTCATATTCATTTAAGTATAAAATATATATTAACTTGGAAATTTATAATTTTATTATACAAACTCTTTTTAAAATAACATTGGATTTAAACTCTATTGTTTTAATTTTTTTTAATTACTATTAATATATATTTTATTTTTTTCTTATCTCTATTATAATTAGATGTAATATACATAATATTGGTGAGGTTACATCAAGGGCAAAGAATTGAACCAATCACTTAAGATATAATGTTGCATGAAATCACCTAATAATCGAGTAATAAAAACTTTTTTTCCAGTATGAGAGTTTTGCATGTTTATTTTCTCGAAAGGAATTTGATTGAGAAATTGTTGATGGATTAATATTTTGAGTTTTTTCGACAGTGTTTCAAAGTTCAATATTTTACATGTTTCTTTGCAAGATGGAATTTCATTAGCAAGTTTTCGATAGAAATAAATAAATTATTTTATTTTTATTTTTAATATCTATTAAATTTTAATATATTATATCATTGTCGCTCCCAACTTGGTGTTTCGTGTAAATGTGGGAAATATTTCTATTTGTGCCAGATACTTGTTCATGCGTATTGAAAGTACCCGCATAACAAAAACTTGTGCAATATAGGAATAGAGCCTTCAAGCTACAATTTTATCTTCTCCTTTTTCTATGCTCTTTCTTCTTCTCGAGAGTAAACCAACTTTTCGTAATAGATTATCTTCATACTATTTCGAATTGTATTGGTCTTCTAGATGTCACTATCACAAAATATCGATGAAATACTTCATGCACATACCCTTGATAAAATTTCTAAACACATATCGAAAATATCCACTCAAATATTTAAGATATCAAGCAATATATAAATATCAAGGATGTACGATGGGGGGCCACATGTAATACATTCCGGTGAAGCAACGTTGTTTGCATGTCATTATACGTTCTTACGAGATATATTGGGAGCTATTGATATGCACCAAATTTTTTTTTCCAATCATGAAGAAGGGAACAATGCCATTGGAGCATATACAAAATGATTTTGCGTAGTTCTAAACTTGACTTTGGTCAATACCTTTATATACGAATTTTTTTTTTTTTTCAAATTCCTTTTCAGCAATAGTTGGTTGTTCAAACTCTGATTCGATTCTATGATAAAGTGTTGTCGAAGCACTTACCAAGATAGTGAAACTTTGGAAGTACAAAGTTATAATAAATTGCATCTTTTGTTCTATCCCAATGAGATGGAGAACAATTGACAAACACATCTCCATTACTCAACACAAGGGGAGAGAAAACACACAAGAATAGTTGGAAATAGTTAATTCCTACTTGTCTATGGTTGTAATTTCCTAATTTGAGGAGTTTGTTCCTATATAATAGGGTATTAGTTTTTCCTAGTTTAGTGTGTGGTTGACTGTATGTCTAAGATAGCATTCCTATCTTGAGACTATTGATTGTATAAATATCTTGTAATTTCCTCATTCATTAATTAATAGAAAATATATTGATTGAGCTATTTTTATCTTGGTATCAGAGCCTGTGAGGGCCTGGCCCCTCCTGGGCTTGGCCCCTCCTGGGCTGAGGGAAAGTAAAGAGTGTAGTATATGTTTGTTTGTCCATCTATATATCTGTTTGAGAGAACCGTAAGGCTATGGTAGTGAATACAGACAGAGGGACTTGTCGCTCGTGGCTTCAGGTCGATGTTTGAACTGCCCAGCGGATGGGCAGCAGAGGTCGAGCGGTCGGATTGACTGCGCAATCCGCGGTGTGTCTGCCAGTGGGAGGAGATGTGTGCCAATTCGTGAAGCTGCGTGGAGCTCCGTAGCTGGATGCCAGAGAATTATTGCCAAGGGTTGTGATCTCTGGACCTACGGGCGGAGAATTGATGAAGGAATTCAATTGGAAAGGCGAGAGGGCAGACGATGCGTGTAGCATAGAAAATCTCAGTAGTAATTTAAGCATTTGTATTTTTTTTTTCTTCTAGCTGCTGCCGGATCGTCCAGGGTTCGTATCTACGTTGGAGTGAACCCAACGAGAATCGATGGATCGGTTCATACTCGACAGTCCTAGAATGGGTGCTGATCGTTCTGTTATTAATTAGGGCTTTGCTTTCTTATCTGACTACCAAGTTCGCAGAGTATTTTGGGCCTCATCCTCCCTATCCATGGTGTTCCAGGATTGATCATATCTTAGGCAATGAATAACAGGCCTTCTATACAAAATTCGTCTGCGATCTCCATGCCACGGAGATTTCTTCTTTGGGTTATTGCCATGTTCATAAGAAGCTCTCTGATATGCAAGGTATGTGTGAAGATTGTTTGCTTTCATTTGCTACGGAGGATAGATCTAATTCGTGTGCAGATAGGTCTTTGGTGGAGGATTTTTCTATGGTTCCTGAGTGTAATGGTGATGGGATTAAATTGGGTTCCAAGATGGAGCACGATGGTGATAAATACAATCAGGGAATTCATTTGGGTTTTCAGACGGGTAATCAGAGTGTTGAAAATCAACATGGGATTTATGTGGGTAATAACTTGGGTATGACTGGACATGGGTTTCATATATATCATCAGGGTGAAGGAAATGAACATGGAATTCATCCGAGTTTCCAGATGGGTGATAACAATACGCTGAAGGAAAAATTCACAGATGGCGGCCTTTGTTCTTGCTGCAAGGCCCCCGTGAAGATTAGATTTCTTCTGCAACCTTTAGTTCAGACCAAATTGAAAGATAGGAAAGAGAAGGATAAGGTTGATTTTGCTTCGGTAAATACGAAGATAGAATTGGTTAAGGATGCCAATGAAGAAGAAGCACAGTCGAGATCAGTGGGATATCCTGAATCTGTATTTCTGGAGTACATTGATACGCATAAGAGAGCATTGGCTAAAGTAGAAACAGAAGCTATGAACTTGAATCCATTGTGTTATCTTGGTAGTTCGTTGTGCGCGAAAATGTGAAAAAAACTGTCAGTTGATGGTAATTTCAGTGCCATGATACTCCAATTAATTTATTGCTCCCATATTTGTTATTGTCTTCTGGTTTTTTCTTGCACTGACAGCTGGAGCATAGAATAACTCAGCAGAAACTGCCTTCTGGTCCTCCCCAATTCTTTTCTTTTGAAGAATTCTGGCCTCCCTCATCTTGGATTCGGATCAAATAAAGAATTCCCACCTGCCCCTTCTTGGACTTGGATCAAATTTTGTGTTGTGGAGATGAAGCAAGAAGCTCCAGAATTTTGTGTTGTGGAGATGAAGCAAGAAGCTCCAGATTTTTTGGGGTCAACATTACTGGAACAAGGGAGAATGTATGGAGGGCCAGGGGATTTGGAACTAATGGCTGGAAATTCTCTCCATATCGATGACCTCTTGAATTTCTCCAATGAAGAAATTGCAGGCCCCATTGGAGAAAATGATCATTTCGGTTACTGGACAAAGGGGAGTGCAAATTATGATTTATTTGTCCATGGAAACAGTTTTTCTCATTATCACGCCAGCGATTTCTTCATTTCGCTTGATGAGTTAGCAAAGCCGGTGGAAAGGGTTTCAAATTTTGCAGAGGATTCATTTAAAAATAGCAAGTACACCTCCCAACTGGCTTGTCAAAACATGGAGTCCTCTTTGAATGCAGTAGAGATGGCATCAATATCATGTGTTCCAGCGCGTCCCCGCAGCAAAAGATCACGGGCCGCCAGAGATGTTGGCAGCTGGTGTTCGCTGCCGAGTTGGAGGACTAACAGTAATCCATCATCGAATTCAGTTGAAGAGGCAGATATGAACCTGACGAAAAGATGGTGCCTGCATTGCGGAATAGAAAGAACGCCACAGTGGCGAGCAGGACCGATGGGTCCAAAAAGCTTGTGCAACGCGTGTGGTGTTTGGTACAAATCAGGGAGGCTACTGCCAGAATACAGGCCCGCTGCGAGCCCCACCTTCAACCCTTCCATACATTCCAACTCTCACAAAAATGTGCTCCATATCAGGCGTCTCAAACATCTTACACCACAATAATGATTATGAAAAATGCAATAGGCTATAAGTTAATCATTGGTTTATTTCTTTTCTATCTTCTGCAACTGAGATTTTGATATTTTGTAGTAGATTTTTGTCGACTTACGCACATAATTCATTGTGCAAAGTGTACAAATTACTTCAATCCAATCCGATTAGTGTTCTGTCATTTGCCACCACTATGTGCAGGACTTTGATTTCAATTCTGGCATGAGCGCGATTCACCTTGATCTAAAGAGAGGAGATTGCTGGAGCAAAGTCCCCGGTGTATCTGCCAGAGTGAGATCTAAGCAGGTGACAGCAGATCGGTCAATGCATACGAGCACTTAGAAGGGGCGAGAAATTGTTGCTGAAGTGCCCCAGTGGGGGCGGCCTGCGACTGGGGATATGTGTAAAGGCAAATTAATCTTGGAAATTTGTATACATATTGAGATTCACGATCTCAATATGAAGTTATTTTGTTAGAATTCGCGACTCTAACGAATGACAGGTTCATGGAAGTTCCAAGAAGTTATTTGACAAAGATGCCTAAGATGTGAACTTGAGATAAAGTTGCAGCAACAACAATTATGGTGGACAACAAAGTAGATTTTTTGTTTGTTTTAGTGTGGTTTGTGGAATAAACTCCCTAGTATGTTATTGTAATAGTCATTGTATGTACGAGAAACTCCAATTGTTGAATGTAAGCCTTGTAAAGGCATTTGAAAGTTTGTGGTAATCTCAAAACCACTTTGTAATGGTTGGTGGTCAGCCTGAAACCATCTTTTTGTCACTGTAATGTGACAGTTGGTGGTGAACCAGAAACCATCTATAGAGCCTTAGTGGCTACAGGAGTTGCCCGATGGTGGCGAATTGAGATCCTTGATCACCGCGGTGGTAGCAGATCGGATCTGCCCGGTGGTGGCGAATTGAGGTTCCGTGATCGGACCTGCCCGGTGGTGGCAAATCAGAGCTCTGTGATCTGCTCGGTGGAAGTAGATGAAGTCAGCGGATTTGCCCGGTGGTGGTAAATCGGACTTGCCCGGTGGTGGTATATTGCCCTTGTGGCTGTGTGTACACAGGAGCTTTGTGCTCGTAGGAGCAGGTGGACTGCAGTAACACCTGGCTCGGACTCAGATGATTCTTTCTGAGTAGAAGGGGATTGGTGCGTTTTTCACACTGACAGCAGCGCCAGGAAGGACAACTGGCGCGTCTGTTAGGCCATTAATCGCACCAATGGCGCGGGTTTATCATTCAGGATCACGCCAATTCACCTTCAAGTGGATCTGCAGGAGAGGCAGATCGGATCAATTTAGCTGTATTGGAAACGCCAAATTTGCAAATTGTGGATCTGTCTGAGGGTGGCAGATTGTGTTTTTGGAGGTTTTGTACATGCAATTCCCCTGATGGTGGTGGATTTGACTATCATGACAGGTAATCATTAAGGGGGGGAGTTGGAAATAGTTAATTCCTACTTGTCTATGGTTGTAATTTCCTAATTTGAGGAGTTTGTTCCTATATAATAGGGTATTAGTTTTTCCTAGTTTAGTGTGTGGTTGACTGTACGTCTAAGATAACATTCCTATCTTGAGACTATAGATTGTATAAATATATTGTAATTTCCTCATTCATTAATTAATAGAAAATATATTGATTGAGCTACTTTTATCTAGAATATCAAAAGATCACACACAAAATTTTTTGGTAATTCTTCTATCTAGGTGTGATGTACGATTACTTGATGAAAATATCTATCTTACCTAGTGGATTAGCTAAAAGCACTCGAACACCAAAATACCAAAGAATTCCAAAATGGCTTCTACTATGAATTCCTCATAGATGGCCTGTTGATTGACATGAACCTTTGTTTCTATGAACTCCTATTAGTTAATGGAACTATTACATTGGATAACCAAAAATTTATCTTGCACACACCTTTTCCCCATAGTTACACGGATACCACTCCGAGGCATTGGAGAGCATGTACCCGAAGCTCTCCGGCTCTTGGGAGCTTGAGAGCTTATCGGAAACGCTCCAAAACCGTGGGGAGCTTCAATGGGTACTTCGGAGATTTTCAAGAGCTTCATTGCAATTGACCTTTGACGTTTTGGGAGCTTCACTGCAATGAATGAGTGAAAACTTAGGCGTATTTGACGTTGCCAGCATGGGTGGTGCTTAAAATGATGGAATTGTGCAAAGGGAAGGGTATGTCGCTGGGTTTAGATTTGGATATGGGTCTAGAACTAAGAGAAACACCCTGTTTATGGAAATTCCTTCTATCCAAATGAATATGAGGCGTCTGGCCAATCCTGATCTATGCCATTGAAAAGCTATTCATTCTGCTCATATACGCAAATGGCGGATGGGTATAAAAGAATTTAGGAAGATTGTTGGCCATTGGCAAAACCATCATTATCACCCAAGTTGAATGGATAAAAGATGGAATACTAAAAAAGAAAATAGTTGAAATTATGAAAAAAAAGATTTAATTTAGTTTTCATATTTATTTATGTATAAAATATATATTAACTTGGAAATTTATAATTTTATTATACAAACTATTTTTAAAATAACAATGGATTTAAACTCTATTGTTTTAATTTTTTTAAGCACTATTAATATATATTTTATTTTTTCTTATCTCTATTATAATTAGATGTAATATATATAATATTGGTGAGGTTACATCAAGGGTGAAGAATTGAACCAATGACTTAAAATATAGCGTTGCATGAAATCACCTAATAATCAAGTAATAACAACCTTTTTTCCGCTTCGGGAGTTCGCATGTTTCTTTGCTCCGAAGGAATTTGATTGGGAAATTGTTGATGGATTATATTTTGATTTTTTTGGCAAGGTTTCAAAGTTCAATCTTTTACATGTTTCTTTGCAAAATGGAATTTGATTGGCAAATTTAGATGGATATAAATAAATTATTTTATTTTTATTTTTAATATATATTAAATTTTAATATATTATATTATTGCACCTCCCAACTTGACGTTTCCTGTAAATTTGGTCAGTGCTTCTAACCATGCCGAATACTCGATCCTGCATATTGAAATTACCCCCATACTGGAAACTTGTGCAACATAGGTTTTTCCTAGTATGGAAACCTTTCAATGGCACCCCCTGATACGAGAAGGCTTAAGTGCGGTGTAGGAAGTTTGCGTTGGAACCTCACTACCGAAGGACAAGTATGGTGTGGAACTTCCACAAAATCCTTGCTACCAAGAGATTTAGACCTCTCGTTTCTCTGTGATTAATCTATTTTGGAATCTGACTTTGGAACTGTAACTCGTTAATGTATAAATGGAAATTTCTCCAAGTATAAAAGGAACCTAATGTAGTTGTATAAAATTCGGTATCCTTGCACTGTTACTCTCCTTGATCTCGCTCGAGTCTCTTTCACTCTCTCACACAATTGGCCACCATCACACAACGAATATTTCAATGATTAGAAGCTCTAACCACATCACCAACTACAAGCTTTGATCAAGTGAGCTCCTCGGCAATTTATGCTCGTGTTTCCTTATCCAATTCTGCATACATGGTCAGATTTCTTCACAAAATTTACAAAAACATAACAAACACGACTTAGCCAAAAATGAGGTCACCTGAGGGAACCTAAGATTGGAAACAAATCCCTCATTCACCCTCGATCTTCAAATAGGCATCCGAATGAGAAGACCATACATATTAGATTTGTCAAACACAACCTCGTAATCGAAAGAGATATATGCACGCTCCTTAATAATCTATTGTATTAACTGTTTCCATTGATAAATTGGGAATTTTTCACACCTGTTATTATTTGATGTCACAACAGATCACATTTAACAATGTACAAAATGGCCTTGAATTGAAAAACTCCAAAACTGGATTTTTGCTCGCATTCTCCTCTCATCAAGTCTCCACTCGTGGGTGATAAACATGACCTTTCCAAGGTATATCCTCTACAAATATTTACTAGTCCGTATATTAGAACCTTTTTCCTATAGTAGTCAGAATGTTTGTATCAATAATAATTTAATCAGGTCACATGCATTGGGCAACATAAAAAAATGCTCCCAACAACAAATTCTTTATAAAAAAACTATAATTCTAAAATCAACACAGTCTAATAGCATTGGTACAAAAATGATGTAATCATAAAATGTAATAGAAAAAACACATAATAGGGAATGGAAGGCCATATTTATATTAATTAAATCATTCTCTAATATATTTAGTATACTAAAGGATTATCTATATATTTATAATAATGACTAAGAGCATACTTCCTAAGAAATTATATTAATTAAATCATTCTCTTGTATTTTATATTTAGTTTACAAAAGGTCTATTTATATAATTATAGGTGACAACAATGACTAATTCATATTTTTAACTATTTCCTCAACAATCTCTACTGATATATCCCTAACTATCTCTTATGATCTCTACACACTATCTCCATGATTCTCTTATTAAACATTCATCCTTATTTTCACACATTTTTACCTATATCTCATCCTCTCTAGAATTCTAGAACGGACCTACATTATTACGTCATTCATCATATTATCCATCAAACTTTACAAATAGGAATTGTTCCTTCACATTCCCTTTTAATGAGAATTTTGCATTAAACTAATCTATTTTTCCATCTTTGTTTTTTAATTGCTCATCGCTAATATTTGTTCTTGTTCACTCTTCATGCTAGATCTTCTTCTTGTACCTACAAATCATAGACATTGTTAAAGTCCATATAAGAGAGTAGTCATTCACATGAGTACAACACTAACCAACTACTCTATTTATTGCTTCTCTAGGAAACACCTTCTCGTACATGGTTAATGAACCATTCATCCATGGAAACATTGTATATGTGTATGTATCCATTTCTCCCCTTGCATAATCTCCATGAAGTCGTCATCCTCATTCTCTCCCATTTTTATCTTACCCATAAAATGATTTTGCTACATCACTAAACTAGACTCTAACTTGGTGTAATGCAAAAGTGTGTCTTAAGTTTATTATAAAAAAATATTGCATTTTTTTTTGTTAATGTTTTAATATATATATGATGGTCCAACAATGTTTTTGGAGGCTTTATCACTTTTTATGCGACTTCCTAGCATAAAATAATTGATGGAGAAGTTTATTATAAAATTAAGTATGAGGGAGATGTGAAATTCATTTAATTCTTATTATTAATAAATTAAAAAAAAACAATAATATTGATAAATTAAATATTTTACTATGAAACACTAACTAATATTGACATGTATTTGAAAATATATTAATATTAAAAAACATTTTAATAGGGACAATGTTCATGAATAAAATATTTAAATGCCCATATTAAGTAAAATATCTTACTTTAAACAATGCATATATGTATGTATTATATAAGGGAACTCATAAAAAAAATGGGTGGTTAAAACATTTCAGTTACTCTTACTATTTTACAATTTGGCCATTTTTCATATATCCTTTTTTGTCATTTTTGTTTGAGACCTAGCAAAGATTTGTTGAAATTACAAGGTTAACTTATGCAATATCACATGTATTGAAGGTGACTTTCAAAGCAATATTTCCATTTAACCATTCGAAAATAAAATTTAACAGCGAAAAGTTACACATGGTATATATATTACCAATATATATCCATTTTAATCATTAATTTATTAAGCACAAAGAGAATAAATATGTTGAGGTGCACAACTTTTTTCAGGTTTTGCACTCTAACAAAGATTTGTACCTCAAGAGATTTGATCAATATTGACCCTTGATAGATTAAGATGCTTTTGTACTCATGTCATATTTAGAGATTCATTATTCATTACTAATTTTCATAATGAGAATGACTTTATGCATTGTAATATAAAGGAGATCTATATTTTTTCATGTACTAAATATAACATTGATAATTGACATTGAAAAAAACATTATAAAGAACATTTCTAATATTAGATACTCAATTGCAATGGCTGAGAGTTTTTTAGTTTTTATATTATCTATATATATATATATATAGTATATATATTTATTATAATCTATTATTATAATATATCTATATGTGTTATAACACTTATAATTGAATTTTCATTTTGGTAAATTTTATTTTTATATCAATCTTATTTATTAGCCTTTAAATATCATTAGACAGTGCTTCAACACTCCTTTAAAAAATGATATTTTCTAAACAAAACAAATAACGTGGTTAAAAGTATTATAACCTAATATAAAGGAGATGTGGTAAAATTATTTCACTCTCTACCATAAACAAAATATTTAAATGTGTATCACAAGTGACTTAAATTTATATCAAGTATAGAAAAAGGTTCAATAATTAGAATAATAATATAAAAGCTTATTTTTTCACTTTTTAGTGTGAAGAAGTTATTAAATGGTTTCTTTCAATGTCAACATCAAATATAAGTAGATATCGAAATGGTGAATAATATATAGTATAATATATATATATTATATAATATATATACTATATATATATATATATTATATATATATTAAACATGAATTAATACTGATATGTATTAAGTCTTTGCTCGGATGTGGAAAATCCACACGAGATTTACATGATCGATCTAATGATGAGTTGCTGATATATCCAAATGGTACTAACTATCGTACCCAAAATACATCACAAATCATATCTACAAGAAGTAACCTTATTAAATCAGTAGTATATATCCAACAAAATTGGAAAAATATCCAAATGCATTTAAATCCTTTCATATCCAAACTACTCAGAAGGGTCTGCAAGCCGATAGAGATCGAAATCCCACTCTGGTTCCATTGTTGGAGTATCTAGATTTGCTACCTAGAGCTTAAGCTTTTCCATTATGTTGCATAGGGAGCTTAAGGTTTTCTATTATTTTGCATAGGGTATCCACGTCATCCTCCAAACGTGCAATTATTTGTTGTCGATATTCAATGAGGTCTATAGCATAACTCTTAGAAGCACATTGTTGATATACCATTACATGCAAGTCATAATTTCCCTCTTAACTCTGCATGTTCCTTCTTGCATTGGGTACATACTCATGAGGTAGAGGAGTTACAATCAGAGTAACTCAACTCCATTTAAGGGACACTTAGAAGTAAATAGTAGAAATAGTACAAAGGTTTGATTGAAAGATTTTATTTGAGTGGGAATTTTCCAAACTGTATAACGTGGTTTCCATAAACCCTTAAACCCAAGATAGAAATGTCTAACCTTGTTAAGACAACTAGGTCCCAAAAACACTATCCACGGGAATTTTTTTGCAAACCCCCACCATTTCCACTACACAGAGATACACTTACAATTTGTACTCAACTTGGGACAATACCGGAATCGAGAATACTTGAAACTTTTACCTCTATGCCAGAAAGAACGAGGCCTAAGATATCCAACTACATCAATCTTTTAGCCATTGACTGAGCTCTGCACCAGAAGGGAAGTAGACTACTTGAAGCTCATCACTGCCCATCCAATAATTTGTCTTCCTGATGCCAGTCTATTAACTCAAAAAATCATCCAGTAATTCCTCAGCGACAGATTGAATCCAGGTTCCGAATGGACACAATCTGTGAAATCTTGAGTGAGTTCAACCCTCAATTTAAATGTGTAGGAAACCAAATAACACACAAGTTCCTTTAAATTATCCATGATTTCTTTTGGAATCCTAAGGTTTCATCATCATCACTACAATAACTGAACTGACTCCTACTGTATCACACATTGGCTCAATATCACTCTGTAATTGAATTCTAGTGATAGAAAGATTCCACACAAGGGCCATCTGATCTTTCTAAAATATTTCACCATATGAAGATACCATCCTCATCACTGATCCATCTGAATGGGCGCCTATCACATATTTCATTTTCTCAGACTGACATGCAAGTATGATCCTTAATTGTGCCATTAATGGAAGCACACTAGAAGAGAGAGGTTTGAGGCTTGAAATGTGAAAATGCATATGGGGAAGGCTGACGAAATTAGAAGAATGCATGAGGGATGACTACATGTAGACTTTTTGGATATGCTGCCACGATGGGATGGCACGTGAAATTCCACGATGTTGTTGATTTGACGAAAGGGAGGTGATGTGACATCATGGTGCATGAAGGAGTGAACAGGAAAATGAGAGAAGGTGGGTAGGGGAATGAACAAAAGAAACAGGGAAGGGGAAGGATAGGGGTATGAACATATAGATCATTAGGCACAAAAATATTGGGGGGATGGAAGGGCTAATATAGGGTTGAAAGAAAACCATGAATGTCCTAAGGAATATATGCAAAACTGCCAATGCTATTTATTTTATTTTTTCCTTCATCCAATACACAAGCCCTATTGGCAAGGTGATTCTCAGTTTAGATATTGAAGAATGTGGAATGGAAAGAAGGATGAGAAGGGCTGAAGAATACTTTTTATTCTAAAAAGGAATAATTTCGTCACATTTTCTTTAGGAGGAGAGTCCATTTTCAAATACTAGGTAATGAGGAGGGAGTCTCCTATCTTTGACTCCTCTTGAGAGAGTTATTATTAAACCCATCAGAAGCTCATACATTCAACCTAGTTATTGGATTTTCCACCTAAAACCCATAAGAATTTACCATAATTGTTCCTTTGGGATTCATAAAGCAGGATTTATAAAAACACGACCCCCTCATGCCACCCTTAAAATAATATGTAGTTTAATGTTAATACTAATAATACATGTTAATTCCCAAAGGGAAGAAGTAATTGGAAGTAAAATAATTCAATTATCATGTAATAAGAATATTAGATTTCTTTCAATTATTAATATACAACTAATATTTGGCATTTAAAAATATTAAAAAAAATCTATGTGAATTGTAAACAACATATTTTAATATGGACAATAAAGTAATATTGAGGTGTTCTTAAAAATATATTAATAAAAAATTAATTAACATGACCCAAGTTTATGAATAAATTATTTCAATGCCCATTTATATGTGTCCTATTTTAACCATGAATCTACCAAAGATCAAATCTCTTGAAGTACAAATGTATCTTTTGTAATGAAAATTTCGTTATAATTTTGACACTTAAAAGAGGTTTACAAATTAAGAAATTTGATTCCTCTTTGTATTCTTTAAAATGGATACATTTTTTTAATCATCTAAATACAAAAAAAAAAAATATTGATTACTAGTCGATGACATATTTATTTTTTTAATAGGGCTTCAAAATTTTTTATTTCAATTATCAATAATTATTAAGTGGATGGTATGGATTTAACTTCCATGAGATATTGTAGAATATTATACGCAAATCAGAGATTGAGACTTATCTCCAAAGTAGTGAGGTAATTTTTTCTCTTTTAATTAAATTGATTAATTAAAAAAAGTTGTCATATGAGCAAGTGTTATATCAAATAGATTATGGTTTTTTTGGAATTTGTTATTGATAACCATGGTATTGGCTCATATTACTATAACAAACTATATTTACACATTAAGAACCTCCATGGTAAAGTGGGGTAAATGTCCATCAATAAGAATCTTGTCCAATATTATGTTTA
>APFE031433520.1:107580-140011 GCA_000404065.3 Pinus taeda
CATTTCCCTCTCAGAAGAACTCCCCGAATTTCCATTCTTCCATAATGTTGATCGTCACATCCATTGTTAGAATTGAACAATGGTCTACCATTAGATTTAGAAAAACAGTTAAAAAAAAGAAAACATTAGTTAAAAAAACATAAAAAAAAAACATAAACAACCATTAGTTAATTAAAAAAGAGTTAATTAATAAAGCATAAAAGAATAAGGTTACACCGAACTCCCATCTCCAAACAGCTGCCTTTGAAGCAGGAGGAGGATCATGTGGAAGGATTTGTTGTTCCACTGCAAGACTAATGATTTGCTACGGTTACCCTACATCTGAACCTAGAGGCCTTGGCATCAGAATCTTGTTATGTCTTGGTAGTCATTAGTTAGTATATATTGTATACATTATAGCTTCTAGATTGCGTCTTATTACTCATTGAATGTAGCTTTGATCCCATCTGGAATTTTTTATTTTCAAGGAAGGACATACCAATCTCCGAGTCAAACTTTCGAACTGATACAGGAAAGTCCTATGGATACAACCTTCAGCATTTTTGTCAAGTTCAGATACAACCTTCAACTTTTCTCTCAGGTTGTTAGTTTTGTTTTTATTCAAGCTTTACTGATTTTTTTCTGTAGTTATTTATAAGTGATACCGACCTACTATACTACCATACCTGGTTTCATTTTTGAAAGGTAGTGATAGGTGTTGAGAAGCATTTGTGATAGGCTTTCTCATTTTTTTGCGACCCCCAAAGTATAAATTTCATTAGTGAAGAATGTTGACTAAGGTTGTTTTCACTAACTGGTAGCCCATTTGATTAGCCCATGTGATTAGGCCCCTCTCTATGTCAACCTCCAAGTCTAGAGGGTAATGACTTTATCCAGGGTATACGTAATAGGGCATGTTCAGGGAGAGGGTGTTAGGGTAGCATAAAGAATTTTTAAAAACTCAAGAAGGTTCATAAATTATTGGGGTAATGACTAAATACACTGCAAATGACGCAATAGTGATTATTCCCTGATGAAATATTGTAATTAGGATGGAGGATATGATAATGATGCAATAGTGATTATTCCCTCATGAAATATTCTGATTAGGATGGAGGATATGACAATGAAATTGTTCACACACAAATTTGTCACCTTTCATGTTTTTTCCTCCCTTTCAGTCACATGGTTCAATTGAGTTGTTGAGTCAATTTGCATCCATAGGTGGGATTGATGATATTGCTTATTGAGACCCTTTTTCCCTTGTATAAAACTTTGGACCTTCAGTTAAGCAGCCATATCTTTGTGAATAGGTCAGATTGTTAGATCTGTAGGCATTCCTCAATAGTATGACAAAGTGTAAGTTCCGAAGGAGATGGTTAAGGTGGAAATGAAGGGTGTAATGTAGCTATCAGGCCTTGAAAACCAGTCATAACCTTACATATGAATGGAGGGAAAAATTTGAATAGAATCTAGGTTGGGAGAATACATATGGGTTGCTTGTTGTTTATTGGGAGATGAAATGAAGTGGGTTTGTTGAATAACCCTTCTTGTATTGTTGTTGCAATTGCTTGCTAGCTAGCTTGTTAGTAGTGTGGTTCATTTTATGCCAATTTTCATTATTATTAATGCTTCTTGCATAATAGAAATGTTGGAACCCTCTTGCTATTAATGGCACAATTTTGTTGGTTGAATTATGTACAAAAGTGTAGAAGTTAAACAGAGAATATACTGAGCAGAAAATACTCGTACATATTCATATCCATCTTTTCAGAAGAATGTTTAATAGATCCCTGCATTTATGCAATGATTTCTATGTTGTAGTCCCTTTGACCTTTTCTATAGTAGGACTATTATCAAAATTCAACAAATTTAGTAAAATGACCTAGTTCTAGTACTCAGTGCTCAGACCAATCCTTTTTTACCTTAAAGGAAAGTTCATGAAAACCAAAAGAAAATTAAAAATGTCCAACTTGCAGATTACTAGCTTGGATGGTACCCTTCTGTCCTATAAAATGTTGAGGTGTAGCAGTTCCTTATAGATAAACCATGTCCTGTAAATCTCCCAAGGCTCCATAGGAAATCAAGTAAAAGTTATTCTCAATTAGACTCTAGGCTACCTTCTTGGGTAGGTTATATTTTTTCAACCATATCCCATATTATGCCAGATGCATTTTCTGTAGATGCATCCACAAGAAAGAACTGAATGCATAATGTCAATGGCATACTTTATGCCTTCATTATACATTGATGAATCAATATTTAATGTTTTGTTTTATTAGGTAAATCCATGAAACATTAATAGTCGAATAGGCATAGATGACCATCGTGTTACAGGCCTGATAAAATGAACTTCTCATTTCCAATGCTTTCCATCCACTAATGTTCTTTTCCTTGTATTAAAATCTGCAATGCTGCTTATATCCTCATACACAGCCAAACATGAAACTTCCTTAATGATTGTGGTTTTCACAATAGCTTCCATACATTAAGCTTTAACATGGGTATAATATTGCAATACTTCCATAAGGACAAGGTTATTTATCATCTTCATACTAAGGTCATCACCTTAAGTTTTATTGCTTTCTTATCATACATAGAGAATATATTACTGAAGAATCAACTGAAGAATAAATTTTTCCAAAACGCTTTAGCCCTAAAGAGATTTGTGGCAACTTTCTTCTACATATTACATATCAATTTGAGCACAAGTCACATCTTATTGGATTGATCCTGAGGAATAATTCAAATCTATCTCTCATTCAAAAGATTTTACATTAAAAGAGGAAATTTGTTAGCTAGAAGAGATCGAATGTGTTCCTTTTATGAGATCTAATTTTTATGACTATTTTATTTATTTTTGTATATTATAAAACCATGAAAACCCTTCCTTCGTTTCTATGCATTATGGATATTATATGATGAGTCTCTATTTTAGGATAGTGTTTGTGTCACTTGACATAGGCCGATTAAATCTGGGGATAGGTTGAATTGTGGTTCATCTTGATAGAATTTAGAAAGAACATACCTATACATAAATTGGGGCATATTCACGGTTGAACCCAACCCACTTTCCCTTAGGGGTGAAACATTCTACTAGTCAACAAGAGCAAATAATTCCTGAGATTAGATTCCCCTTTTTCCTTAGCAGCCCATGATTCAATCCCTCATCCTCCCCCGTGAACCATTAGCTCATTTTTCTTATATTGTCAGGCAAGGAATGATGAAATGCTCCATGTTGTCTAAGCTTTGGAATATGAGAAACCTTTTCTACATGTTTTTGGTCACAACATTTGGCAAAGCAGCTAGGACTGAAGGTTGTGCCAACCTTCAAAGTATTGAGGGTAAAAAAATTCTTAATAAAGTGAAAGGAGAAAAATTAAATGATATCGTACAAGCTATTGAGACTGTAATATCAAGTCCATATATTTACAAATTTTGTAAACTGATATCCTATCAATAAAGTGTTTTCTGTTTGAACATGAAATGGTACTATTTTTCAAATTGGGCTAGCATATTGCCTTATTCTTGGTCATCTTGTGAGCAGGAATTTCACAAGTATTGTTTGTACCCTACAGATACAACAATAAAGATAAAATATAATACCTTTTTGATGTTTTCAATGAAGGTCGTTACCTGAATACTCTATTTTTCTCACATGTTTCCTCAAATCCATATCTGAATTGGTTGTTAAATATTTACTTTCTTTGTGATATTGACCATACCTTAAAGTAATGCTTCTGATTGATGTTTATGGTCACAACCTTTGGTAAAGTAGTTTGGAGTGAAGCTTGTGCACACCTTCAAAGTATTGAGGGTAAAAATATTGTTAAAGAAGTGATAGGAGAAAAATTAAATGATCCCATACAAGCTATTGAGACTGTAAAATCAAGTCCATATATTTACAAATTGGTTAGGCTCATTCACTTTGAGATTTTGTAAATTGGTATCCTATCAATAAAGTCTTTTTTGTTTGAACATGAAATGGTACTATTTCTCAAATTGGCCTAGGATATTTCCCTGTTCTTGGTCACCTTGTGAGCAGGAATTTCATAATTACTATTTGTACCCTACAAATACAATAGTAAAGATAAATTGCAATAATTTTTTTATGTTTTCAATTAAGGGCTCTTTCATTGTGCTGCAAAAATCACATTTTTATGGATAATATTATCTATCTATAAAGCATCCCTTTCAGGCCGTAATATGTGTTCCTTTTATCACAATAACACAATTTTCATTGTTTGCGTAAGTGATAGGAGGAAATTAAATGATTTGGTACAAGATTTTGAGAGTGTAAGATTCTGTCCATGAGTTTGCGAATTGGTTGGCTGCCTTAATTTTCAAATTTTCTAAATTGTTGCCTTGTCAAAATTGACATTTTCCAGAACTGCCACATTTCTCTATTAATTCTATATGAACTTTAGCTAAATTTTGTTATTCTTAGTGAGGGAACTATGACATAAGTTCATCATCTTACTTCTTCTTTGACACCAAATTTTCTTATAAAATATTTATTACGGTCCTATTCACTAGTCTCTTTAATGGATAAAATGGAATTGATTGAATATTGTGTTTTTACTCATGATTTTCCTCAAATCCTTATCTAAAATTCTTGTTAAATACCTTAAACTAATTCTTCTGATTCATTGATAAATATTTCCTTTTAGAGATTTCCAGCATTTGTTATATATAACTTTTACAATAAAATGTATGAGCATTCAGGTTACCTATAAATTTCAAATATCAGGGAGAGGAAGAAAGAATTGAAGCTTGGATACAAATCCAAATTGCCAAAGCTGAAGTTGAAACAAAAAATCATGAGGTATAGGGAGTGTGCCTATAAATATTTGTACACATTTACGAATATTTCTAGAATTTTGGTTTTTTACAACATTTAGAAAAAGTGAATAGATATGTTGATATTTAGGTCATTGACATAATGCACACACTAAATGTTATCGTGCATGTATGTTTGCATAAATTTTTAAGCATGATCAAATGTATCACTTGAAAAGCACGCAATGGATCTTAACATTTTTATGTTAAAATACTCAATGATGTTTAATTAATTTTAAAGGGGTGAAATTGAAGTATTTATTTAAGCTTTATCTTTTGAACAAAACATAATTTGTAGGCTTCACATTCTATGATGTATCATATATGTAGTCTCGGCATTCATCTTATAGGAATGCACTGTTAAAAAATTATAGCCCTCTCTTTTCCGCTCTATGAAATAGTATACGTTTTGCTTTCAAATGTTGTGTATTTTTTATTTCATATTTTGTGCTACCAATATGGAGAAAGATATTATTGCATGCAGTTTCAAGTTATGATACATAGGTAATTTCCTTACAATTAGTCTTTATATCTTTTTACTATTTTTGAGCCTTAATAATACCCTTTAATACTATTACACTTCATAATTGCACAAGGATTGTCTCAAATTCATTTCAAATCCAGGCTCAGCCACATGTGGAGAACAACAAGAGTGATCTTGGGTACCTGCCCCACTGTATTCGCATGGTAAAGGCTTAGTGCTCCACCTCTGGGAAAAACCAATTCCATATGATTATTCAAAAATCAAAAACATGATTTGACTTTTTTGAACTCAATCTTGATATTGACAATGGGGCATTTGCTTAAATCACCTTCTTTTCAAATGATATAGGGAAACAAATTTGTGAATGCACTTCTAAAGCATTATATATGATCCTCTAGAAGGAATGTTAGCAATACTAATTTTGGTATCATATTTTTGAATTCAATATTCTCTGTGTTCAACATCACTAAGCACAACAAGATTAGAACGTCAACCAACAACACTTAGTTTTGAATTCAATATGCTTTGTGTTCAAAATTACTAAGCTCAACACGATTAGAACGCTAGCCAACAACTCTATCAAATCCATTTCTGGAACACTGTTAATTTTCAATAGCCTAAATTATTTCCTGTTTATTGTTCATAACAAAAGGACTATATTGAATGACTGGTTCATTCAGTGGCTGTCCCCCAATTAGGAGAAAAACATTTATACATTTATAATATCAATAGCATACTATGTGCCTTCATTGTACATTGATCAATCAATATTTAAGGTTATGTTTTATTAGGTAAAACCATCAACCATTCATAGTTGAATAGGAAAAGATGGCCATCACGTCACAAGCTTGACAAAAAGCATTGCTCATTTCTAATGCTTACCAGCCAATAATACCCCGCCCCCCAAATATGAAGAGTTGGAGTGGTTTTATTCTGATTTCCTATTAAATTGGCATAGGATTATTGAATATTATCATCGAGTTCTAGCACACATCTCTTATTGTTTCTATCATTGGTAGGTTTGTGAAATTTCAATTTACATTTTTCACTATGTTTGAAAGGGGATGATGATATGGAAGTTGTTGTCATAAATATCTTCATTTTTATGTTTACAAATCTACATAACCACTCATTTATAAACAATATGAACATGATTTCTTCCCCTGAGTTCATAACTTTTCATGTAGTGTTATAGGAATGTTATGAATTTTAAACATCTAAAGTGAGGAAAACCACATATAACCAATTTTAAAGCAAAAAACAACTTTATGAATTTTGTTATGTATAGTACTTAATTTTTTATCTCTACTTTCAGGAAATGACAACAAAACTTACTGAGAATTTTATTTTTCAATGCTCTCTGGACCAACTCATATTCAACCATTACTACAAATTGTTGAACTTGACCCCATTCAATCTATGCAAAATTCAAATCTATGATATCGCACTGCTATGCATGATGTTACAAATATGAAAATCCTTATGCTTCCAACAAATTTCAATGACCTTGTAGCAACATGCTTCCTGCAAAAGGGTTCTATTATGCATGTTAAAGTTGGACTACTTCAACTATTGGTCCATCAATGTAAGTTTGTTATAAATTTATTATTTCAACTTTAAAAATTTGGTCGATACCACTTCCTAGTCTAATAATTACTCCTATGACTATCATAGACTTTGATATTTCTGCTTCATTTACACTCTTAATTGGTAATCCAAAAAAATTTAGTATTCTGATCACTTATAAAGAACACGCTCCCTTATCATCAAACCAAGATCCTTCATTAAAGGACACTACCATCTTCCAGCTAATCCAACCACATCTGACATGCGATTCTATAGTCCCATCAGGGCACTAAATCCTTGCCATTCAAACTAGTGAATAAGTGATACGTTCAAAGAAAAATACCTCTTCGAAATTTTCATAATTAATACAGACCCGGTAAAGTGTTTGCCCTTGTCCTATTTGATACAAATAGTGGAGAAATACATATTGCTTGTTTCAACAATGTCGTCTATTATTTTGTTTACAAAATCCAACTTGAAAATGTCTACATTGTCTCAAAAGGAAATGTGAAAATGGGTAAGAAACAATACAACCGGTTAAACAATGATTGTGAAATTTTTTTAAATGCAACATCTACCATATAGCACGTTGCTAGAGAAAAATCAGGCAACCCAATTGTGAATTTAAATATAAAATTAATCAATGATATCAGAACAACAAACATCAAATCGATTGTTGATATTCTTGGTATTGTTATTGACATTTCCAACATATGCACTATACCTAGAAAAGAGAGCTTTGATGTTACTAAACAAATAGTACACCTTCAAGACATGTCTAGGTATATTATGGATCCGATCTTTTCGGGAGAAAATTTTGATGCCATATCACAAGAGATATCCTCTTTATGTGTTGCAGGAAATAATCTCATCATTGCAATCAAGTCTACACGTGTTGGAGAATTTAAAGGAACAAATGTCGACACTATAGAAACATCCATTATTCTTGTAGATCTTGACACTGAAGGAACCCACATGATAAATTCATGGTTTAAAAAAGAAGGTTACACTACAATGTCTACCTCCTTAACAACAAGATATTCACCTCCTTTTGGCCATCAACCAAAAAAAACAACAATTGTTGATATTTACAGTATCGATTCCTCAGAGAAACCTACATTCTTCCAACTGAAGGGAACAATAACAAAAATTTGGATAGACAGTATTTACTACCTTTCTTTCCTATTTATTGTTGATGGGAAAAAATGCATGAAGAAACCTATTCCACAAAAGACAAGCATATGGTATTGGTCAAAATGCAACACTGAATTAACTGACTATGATTATAGATACTTACTTAAGATCGACATACAAGATCACACTAGTGAGTTAGCTTCAACAGTTACTTTAAAAGACATGACATCTACAATTCTTCGGATTAATGTAAAGGACTTCTATTTATTATCCTTAGATCCAGATTTAATCAAGGAAATTGTCTCCAAAGCACTATGGATAGATAACATCTTCACACTATCAGTAAAGACAAAAACATTTAAAGGAATACCACGGTTGAAATGTGTTATCATGAAAGAAGAAAGCTTGAAACTCACAATAGAATGCAACAACATCCTTCGAGCAATCAATAACATGTCGATATCATAGATAGATATCCTTATATGTACTTTTCAATTTTTGGAAGTTTTCATTATCTTACTTTATAAATACAATTTTAGAAAATATACTATTGTATGCCTTCTTGGAAAATTCTCTCTTTTAGTATTGAAATAAATATTCATCATCCATTGTATTTATTATTTCATTGTGTATGTACACTTATTCACACTCTTTTTACTTTCTTTCTTTTAATAAATGAGGGAACTTGATGCATTACACATGAAATTATCTACATGTATAGTTTCAAATTACTTAAATATTCTTTCAAACACATTGCTAATGATAAATTAACATAAAACTATTCAAAACTTCAATTTAATTTTCTCCTTCCCTTTTATACAATAAAATGGTTGTTCTCTTTCTAAATAACCTTCTTGTTTTCCCCTCTCTTGCCTATAGGTACCATAACTTGTGCAAATGTATGCTTCTTGTACTGATGAATGTGCCCAAACATACTATGAAGAAAATAAAGAAAAAATAAATGCACGTTGATGTGAGCTTTATCAAGAAAAAAGAGTGTCACAGATTTCCATAAAAACAAAAAGAAAAAGAGAAACCAACATTCATCGTTCGAAACATATAATGAAAATTCACATTTGTCATCAAACCTCTTTGTGTTTACCACTTGCCACGTTGAAAGAAATCCTCCTTTCCAATTATCAAACTCTTTATCTTTTGAGGAAACCTCTCAAATAAATACATCACAACTCATTTTCCCACCCCCTCTATTGCACATGTTTTCAACAACATTCGCACTATTGATGCACATCGAGAATTCCGTGTAAATCTTGATAAACTTTCACCTAAAATTCCTTTCTCCATTTGTCCTGAATCATATCCTGGAATACATATCCACAATTGGAACCAAATGTATTGCTACTCGAGATGCATATCTGAAACAAAAGGTTATCACTTCTCATTATCAAACAAAATAGACCATGATCCTCAACCACCCATCCTTGCTTCTCTTTCACAAATATAAGAAAGGATCATTTCTAGGTTTAACCCTACACTCCAAGTAACACATGCACGTGCTATCCAATAGAAATACACTAGCCACACAATCTATGTTCCATAACATATTACCAAAATCACAAGCATGTTGCCATGATGTGTTGAAGACTTGGACATTATAATTGTCACTCGTCATAGTAATGATCATCATGCTTACGACTGCATTGTCAGTAGACATTGTGTGCACATTCCGTTAGAATACAAATTAGCAAATGCCCCATACTATAAGAATGCTCATATTGATCACAACGCATTAGCATACTTACCAACATTCCCCATTGATGTCTCCTCCTCCCTTCACCATTCCAATACCACAAATACAACTACCTACCTATCACCTGAAAGACCACTTGACCCCACTAAAGATTCTACAAACCCATACCCACACCACACATCATCATTTATACCCACTATTCCCAGTACAAATACAGAAACCTAATAAATATGACATTATTTATAGGCCTACAACCAGCATTCTTATACTACAATTGAATTTCCACTAATTGGGCTATCCAAAATCAATGAATACAACACAAATGGCCTACTCTCTATGGATTTTCCCACCCTTTTCCCAATAGGAGTTGTAATGCCAAATTAACCAATAATGAAAGTAATGCAGTTACATGAATATACAATTCATCTCATACATTACCATGATAACGGGCTCAACAATCACCCATGCTTTCATTACTACATACAAAATCTCATGATGTGACATCACAACCAAGGAAAATCCTCCAATTTTGTAAAAAAAATATCACATATAACTTTCAAAAATCTATTCAAGATGTGAAAATCCAATTAGAACAATTTCTAGATGAGTAGTTGGCAGAAAACGTGATGTGATTCAGTTTCCCTTTATGTGGCATAAGATATTTTTGGCACAAAGCTAAAAAGGAACTGACAAAATTGACATCTTAGCTCGGTTGCCTGAAGTTGTTCTTCACCTTAAGTGCAGATGATACAAAATAGCCTCATATTCATGTAGTCATGCCCGAAAGTCAATTTCCAGATATTGCAAAACAACAAAAATGTAGAAATTATAACATTATCTCTAAACCCCATTTAACACCAGTATATATGCGCCATAAGTTTACAACATTCCATTAATTTTTCTTAGAGAAACACTTGTAGGCAAAAGACTAGTAGTATAGGAATGCACTCTACCATATTTCTTTCATAATTCTCTAAACATCAAACCTCATCTAATAAAAAATTGTCTTAGAAAAATGCATACTTTACAGGTATGAATGACGACATAGTTGATATTACTAAGAAATTCTTCGACAAATATATTTTAGCTTGGAAACCATTCCTTCCTCCTATTTCAAACCACACCATTACTCAAGAAAATTCAGAGGACCATTTCCTATTGTCCACACCACATATTTTCAAAACCAATCCTTTCAATGGTTATCAAAAACTCATCAATTGCATTTAACGATGAATAAAATGACCCAAAATCACATCCCTAAGAAAGAAAGGCTCCTCATTCGAATGTCACTACAAAGAAGCTTGGGAATTACATCCAAAATCATCCTCGTTCATTGACTGCAATGGCCAAAACCCATACACCCCTGCTCACAACGATGATTGACTCAATACCCATAACCCTACCTATTAGGTCCTTATAATACTAGTGTATACCCTTATTACAATTGCCATTATAGCCCCTTATTGTTATTGTTGTGCCCATGTTATCCCCATATTTTTATTATTGTGCCACATAGAAGCCCACTATTTTTATTGTTGTTCCCTTACATTATTATTGTTATGTCGGCTTTGATTATATTGCGACCCCTTAGACTCCTATATATAGAAAGGAGGTCTTATCATTTGTATCGTCCAAGAATTGTTGATTTCTGTAATGTAAAGGAGTTTTCCCCCTTGAAGAGGTTTATTTTGAACTCATTGATCTATCTTTTCTTCTTTTTTTTGAGCTCACTCCATAACATTTGCTATTAGAGCTTTCGATTCTAGGGTTTCGGTGCTTCAAATACGTCATCATGGATTGTTTTTTATAACATGTTTCTTACAAAGTTTTAGAAGCTGAAGTTAAAAACCATTTGAGAAGAAATCTTGATGAACATTGGGTATGAATTTCAGATCTAGTCTCACTACATTTTCGGAGATATGATCCAGGGAAGTTATGGTTTTTGCAGGCTCCCAATTTGTATCTCAAATAGGTGACCTAGGGAAAATCGTCATAACTTGTTCTCTGAGAATCAGATTGAAATTTCATCAAATGTTACAGAAAGAAGACAAACCTTATTTTTCTGTGTATTTTTTCCAGGTCTGAAGGTCGAAACTGTGACATATGGAACTTCGTACAATTTCACTCTACTGAACCCATTTATAATTAGGTCACTGTAGGAGATTTGGAATAATGCTTTCTTGTAGAATCAAATATTGATCAGACTTGCGAGGTTGGAAAGAGGAATTAGAGGGATACCTCAGGATGCAATCTCAGACCTTGTTGTTCCAATATTACATAGATACAGTAGATTTAGTATCAGGTTCCTACAAAGTGAAAAATGGTGTGCAGTCTTTTTAAAATTTTGCATAAGTTTGGTTTGAAAAATTAATTTGAAGTAATTCAAAGGTCATAGTGAGGCATAATTATTGTTAATTGATGCACGGAAGAAAGAAAATGGAAACACCTAGTAAGAAACCTGAAATCTCTAGGATGACTCATGAAAAAGAGGAAAAGATGCAACATGATATATCGGAATTATGAGACCAAGTGCAACAAATTTCACTCTCACAAAATGTAAAAGAAGCTAAGATGGATGATTTAAAGAAAGGCATGGAAGCTAAGATGGATGGTTTAAAGAATGGCATGGAAGCTAGGATGAATGGATTGGAAGCTAAGATGGATGGCATGGAAGATAAGATGGATGGTTTAGAAGCAAACATTGAATATTTGAAGAAATGCATGGAAGGTTTGAAAGGAGGTTTGGTAACGTTACTACAAGAAATGCTTCCTAATGGTGAAAGGTTAGTACAGGAAACTCATATTGTGAATGAAAGAAATGTTAGTCATGATGTCATAGACTCTAACATTGGATTGAAGATGCACCATGTTCCAAAGATCGATATGAGGAAGCTCGATGGCAAGGATTCGGTAACATAGATACTACAGATGGAGCAATATTTCGATCTCCGTAATGGGCAAAACACTTAAAAGGTACACATTGCAACTTTATATTTGGAACCCAATTAGTTTTTATGGTGCGGATGGCTTTTCTCTCGTAAAAAAAAATTCCTTCAGAAACTTTTACAGAAGAAATGGTATGACATTATGAGGATAAAAAAAGCAACACCTTTTTTAGCCAATTGATAAATCTCAAACAAAATGGTTCAATGTTGGAGCACATTGAGGACTTACAAAAATTGAATACAAGGGTAAAAGATATTCTATAGGAGCATAGGATTGATGTGTTCATAGGGACTTTAAAGGATACCATACAGCATGAGGTTCACCTTTGGGAACCCGATTCATTGGAGAAGCCATTTAGGTTGGCATGAAAAATTTAAAGAAAAATTATGGCAACAAGGAAGCATACCAATCACAACTATAAGGATGGAAGTGTTGTTGCCCCTAGGCTTCCACAACCTACAAGGTTGAAACCACAACAATTAGAAGAAAAAAGAGCAAAAGGGTTTTATTGCAGTTGTGATAGTAAATATAGTAAAGGTCATAAGTATGTTGAGAATAAATTATTTTACATATATTGTGAAGAGGAAGAAGAAAAGGAACAAGAAACATCAAAAGAAGAGGATACACACCAGGAACAAACCCTAGAGAAAGAAGACATGAATTCAACCATATCTTGTAATGCATTGGTCGAATTACCACTCCTCAAACTATGAAAATAGAAGGGTGTATCAAGAAGAAAAAGGTAATATTGTTGATTGATTCGGGCAGTGAACATAATTTTATTCATTGTAAGATAGCGAAGGAATTGAATTTCTCCTTATATATAGCACCGAAGTGTCAAGTGACAGCTGCAAATAGAGGAACCATAAATTTCTTTGGAAAGTGCCGTAATATCAAGCTATCCATGGGTTAATATGTGTTGAATAGTCCAATGCTTTCCATTCCAATGGATGTTGTTGATGTTGTACCAGGAGTCCAATCGCTACAATATTTGTGTACAATATCTTTTAATTTTCAAGAACTTTTCTTGATTTTTTCAGAAGGAAAGGAAGTTAAATTAAGGGGTATCGCAAGGAAACTGAGAAATATAATCAGCTCTAACGGCATGAAAAAGCTTCTAAAGAAAGAACAATGTGGTGTAATTGCACAATTATGTTCAGTAGAGATTCCCACATCGAAATCATCTATATATCAAGATCTCCAAAAAACATTGGACAATCATTCTAAGGTATTTGAGACTCCCAAATGCATCCCACCTATTCATGATCATCATTATTCTATTCATTTGATTCCAGGAAGTGTTCCTCCAAACATTAGGCGCTACAAATACCCCTAGGCCCAAAAGTGTGAAATTGAACATATGGTTGCAGAAATGCTAGAGGCTGGCATAATTCAACCTAATCAAAGTTATTTCTCTTCTCCAGTAGTATTGGTTCACAATAAATATGGATGATGGAACATGTATCTGGATTATAGGGACCTCAACAAGCTTAGTATTAAAGATAAATTTCCCATTCTTGTCATTGATGAATTGCATGAAACAATTTACCTCACCAACTTGGACCTTCATTTAGGATATCATGAAATCATAATGAAGACTGGAGACATTCTGAAAACAACATTTAGAACTCATGAGGATCATTATGAATTTTTGGTCATACCTTTTGGCCTTACCAATGCATCTTCTACATTTCAAGGTTTGATGAATTGAATTTTCAAACCCTTCCTTATAAATTTTGTGTTAGTATTTTTTGATGATATAATAATATACAAGAAGTCTTGGAAGGATGATGTTCAACATATTGATAGAGTGCTCAAACTATTGGAGTAGAAACAAATTATATGTAAAAACCTCCAAATGTTTCTTTGGAGTACAACAGGTGGAATAATTGGGTCACATTGTATCTCATGAAAGTGTTAAGGTAGACCTTAGCAAAATTAAATCCATTAAGGAATGGAAAATTCCCACATCCATAAAGAATCTGTGAGGATTTCTTAGGCCGACAGGGTATTATTGCAATTTTGACAATAATTATGGGAGAATAGCGGTACCTCTAACAACATTGCTGAAGAAAGATGCATTTTCTTGCACTCCAGAAGCAACGAAAGCATTTGAACATCTTAAGAGGAAATGTGCCAAGCACCGGTCTTAGCTACCCTAAACTTCATAAAAACCTTTATTGTCGAATGTGATGCCTCAGGAAATGGAATTGGTGGTGTTTTAATGCAAGAAGAAAGACCCATTTCTTTTGAAATTTGTCCAATCAATGAAAAGTATTTATGTAAATGTATTTATGAGAAGGAAATGATTGCAATACTACATGCACTTAAGAAATGGTGACCTTACCTAATGGGAAGACACTTCAGGTAAAAATGGATCATGATAATCTTAAATACTTTTTAGAAAAAACATTATCGACAAAAGAGCAGCAAAAATGGGTCATAAAGATGTTGGGTTATGACTTTGAAATCATCTACGGAGAAGGGAAGACAAATGTTGTTGCAGATGCACTCTCAAGAAAGGAGGAGGATGTGGAATCATTTCTTTGTGCCATTTCTATTATCCAGCCAGATTGGATAAATGAAGCAAGGGATGAATGGAAAAGTGACAAAGAAGTGCGGGAACTCATTCAAAAGTTGTAGCAATATCTAGTACATATGATAAATTTAGCTGGAAAAATAACTCGTTATGGTACAAATATCGCTTATACATATGTATTCTTCTAGAATTGCACACCTATCCCTTAGGAGGGCATTCAATATTTTTAAAGACTTACCATAGGGTTAAGAAGGAATTTTTTTGGGATGGCGTTAAATTTGATATTCAAAAGTTTGTGTTAGAATTTTTGGTTTGCCAACAAAATAAAGTTGAGACAATTAAGACCCCAGGTCTATTACAACCTTTATCCATTCCAAGTGAACATTGGGACGAGGTTTCAATGGATTTCACCACAAGTTTAACAAATTCCGAAGGACAAAGTGTTCTCATGGTGGTAGTTTATAAACTTACCAAGTATGCACACATTTTTGCATTACCTCATCCATTTAAAGCCAATACAGTTGCTACTGCATTTATGGAAACAATTCAAAAGCTACATGGAAGCGCAAAGGTTATTGGAAGTGACAAAGATCATATGTCACTAGAAATATTTAGATAGAATTATTTTCTTTTCTCGGTACTCAGTTACCTCATAACTCATCTTATCATCCCCAGTATGATGGTCAAATCGAGATAGTGAACAAATGCGTGGAAGGATATCTTCATTGCTTTGTATCTGATAAACATACATAATGGGTCAAATGGTTGCCTCTGGTTGAATGATGGTATAACACTACCTTCCATATTGTAGCAAAAAAGACCCCATTTATGGCAATTTATGGAGATCATCCACCGTCCATCACATCATATTTAAAGCAAAAATTATCGGCTTCAAACAGTGGAAGATGACATCCGGCATCAACAAAAAGTTATCCAACTCTTAAAGGATAACTTGACATTGGCACATAATAAAATGAAACAATAGGTAGATCAACATTGAAATGAAAGAAGTTTTGATGTAGGTGACTGGGTATTTCTATTGCTACAATAGAACAAACAAATTTCCCTCAAGCAAGCTAAGAATGATAATAAGTTATCACCAAAGATTTATGGTTTGTACAAGGTGTTGCAAAATATTAGTATTATGGAATGCAAATTGGAAATTCCCACATCTTCCTCAGTGCACCCAATTTTCCGTGTTTCATGTTTAAAGAAGGTTATAGGTGACAAGCTCCCAGCTCAAAAAATATTGGAAAAACTTGACGAGGAAGGAAAAATCATACTGGAACTTGAAGGAGCCACTGAAACAAGAACTCGGTGTCTATGAAATCGATCAATTTTAGGGTATCTTATCAAGTGGAAGAACTTACCCACTAAAGATTCCATATGTGACGATGATAATTTAATACAGAAGCATCCAAAACTATGCAAGCATTGAGGATAACACTTTTGAAGGAGAGGGGCATGTTAGCTCCCGATAATACCAATGTATTCCCTTATTGTTATTGTCATTATACCCCTTATTATTATTGTTGCATCCATGTTTTCCCCATATTGTTATTATTGTACACCGTAGAAGCCCACTATTGTTATTGTTCTTCCTTCACATTATTATTATTATGTAATATCTGATTATACTGTGACCCCTTAGACTCTTATATATATAAATGAGGTCTTCTCATTTGTATCATCCAAGAATTGTTTATTTGTGTAATGTAAAGGAGGTTGCCCCCACGAAGAGGCTAATTTTGAAGTTGTTTATCTATCTTTTCTTCTATTTTGTGAGTTGGTTGCATAACACTACCATCTTATCTATCTGGTGTGAAAATGTTGACTTCCACCCAAAACTCTCCGTCCATGTCATATAGAAATGTATCGTAAAATATGGATCCAAAGAAAAAAATTGAAAGCTTCCACCACATGTTAAGTAGAATTGTCCTCTCTTCACCTAATTTTGACCTAGCAAGATCCGCATTTAAAAGATTACTTCTAGAAACCATTGTTGATTGTGGCATTCAAGCATAAGAAACCTGCTATATGTGGCAAAAATTACCATTGACATTGTGTAGTTGATCTTTCTTTTTTGTAAATTTAAGCCAAAAAATTTATATGCGCCTTCCACAAAATAACACCACCTCTTATGCATCACCACACATTATAGATACATATATCCAACATCTATCTACCCCAGGATCCACATCACTTATAGAACTACCAAGATCTTGCTCATATGATCCTTGTCAAAAGACAAACAAACAGAAACTTAGAAGTGCAAAATAAATTATTCGGGTCATACCACGCTACTCCTCCATACCATCCCCTATGGAACCTTGCTATTGTTGGATTAAGGGGGCCTGACCCAGGCTCAGAGTTATTCATGCCAACCAACAAAACCCTGATTATTGGCCCTTTCGGCAAGAACCTGCATAGCGCAGGCCGCAGTCTCACTCGAAGCAGTATTAGGGGATGCTAGAACTAGGTTTCTACATCCATAGGTCTGTGTGATGGTCTTCCTAAGGATATTATAGCTTAGATTTTCCTTATCTCAGATGTATTCCTTCTGATGGTCAACTACTACAACTCTATCGAACTTACCTTCAGACCTTCATGAAGGTACCTGGTTGTAATTAACATTCATAAAAGATACAGATTCACTACTTTCGCACAATAAGCTATATATTCTGAAGCCCTTATGACCTAGATCTGTTGTCATGCAAATATACCCTTTCCGAAGAGTTAACTAAAACAAATCTATCTAACAACTTCATGATCTCTGCGAAGGGGGTTAATTATACTGACTATGCATAAACATTACAAATGCATCTGTTTCACACAGAAATTAAGTATTAATTCACATAAAATAGATCATAGAGAAAAGATACATAAACTTAACATAAATAAATAAGCAAGTCATAGATCCACAGATTCGACCCAAAACCAGTCTTTATTAAGATATAAATTTTCAGATACAGACTTGTTATCCCTACGCACCCAGCTACAAGGGCTCATGCACTTAGCTGCAAAAGGCTTTCCCTTTCCCGTAGGTATAGGAGACAAACTTTTCTTTCCTTATAACCTTTCCCTTACAACGATTCTCCACTAAAACTTATTTCTTTAGACTCGCTATGACTCACTATATATAGCATTTTAATTACAATACCATGGCCTGCACACCATGGGTAAGTCTCAAAACCATCCTATCACCTACCCATATAAGGGACTAATGCTTATTTGAATCTTTCTTAGCTTCGTGCTCTGCTTGAATATTTCAACGAGACTTTAAATTCCTTTACAAAACTTATTACAAAAATTGACTCTACTGACAAAAATTGACCCTAGAGATCCCATCCCAATAAGCCCCTGACACAAATATGGTGAGTCACCCTTGAGTCACTCAGCTGGCTTCTCCACTTTGTGGTAGAGTTCACTGAATTCCATCTTTAAGACTTCAAGGTCTGATGTGCTCTGTACAATGGCCTACTACACTTCTTCGACCATCTTCTCTGTAGTTGACCCCTCCATTGTGAGGTGTATGGTCCTCTGTGTTTGCTGGAAATTCTTCGGTCTCTCTTGGATAGCCAGAGTAATCTGGCTCACTTCCTCTGTCCATGGTTGAATTCGAGCCTTCAAAACTTGTTCTTTGGGCTGCACCTCCTCAACCTATGCCTGCAGCACCTTCATTTCTTGTAAGCACCGAAAGCACCAGACTAGCGCTAAAGTGTTTGTAGTCATCTTGATCTCATTACTTTCTATTGTTCCTCTCTGATATCTCTACCCAGTCTTTGTAGGATTAATTCATCTTGCAAAATGGTCCATATCTCCATTGCATTTTCAAAGAGGCAATTGCAGTCTGTTAATGTACTATCCAAGGTAGACATGTGTTCTCTGATGGTTACATTGTACTGCATCCTGGCCTCTAGCGGAGTAGTCGGTTGCAGTTTCAATTATAGTTTGGAGATATTCATTTGAAAATCAAAATTAACTCGTCATACGTCCTCCTTAGACTATCGCACTGCAATAGATAATTTCCAATCCTTTTGTTAAATGGATGCATCCTTTGGAATGTGTAGCTCCGGTACTAAATTACACTTTTACATAATTGTTCCTTCTAGGCTCTAGCTTCACACTTCTAACTCTTCTTTTTCCTTAAGAGTGTGAACTTTTTCGTCCGAGATCTAACCATTATTCATTTTAACTTCGCTAATCACTGATAGTGCATGTTTTTCTATGATTTGAAGCTCATCTGAGACCCCATGATGAAGCCCATGGAGGGTCTGAAGTGGCAGTGCAGCTAAATTCACACCCATGCCCTTGATCTTTCTAAGCTAAGAATTATCTTCCTTTGATTTTTCATGTAATGTAACTTCTGGCAAGGTAATGACTCTGAGGCCCAGAGTCTTTTCTATTTCCATTATGATCTCACTCACGCATTGCAGGCTCGCTTGAACCCTCCTCGCTTATCCCATGCTTGCCTGAATTCTACCCACTTGAATCTACAACTCGCAGATCCTTTTGGATGTTCCCCAGCGTCTGCATGTAGTGCTACTCAAATTGTTGCCACAGTTCTGTTGTTGTATCTTGGACCTTGTTCATGATCTCATCTAAGTCCCCCTCAGTGAGGAACATTGGGTACATGTGTGCTTGTTTTTCCAATTTTTGCTTCTTCTTGGGTCTAGTAATTGTTTCCTTTTATCGCTTTGACATGCTAAAGGGAGTTCTCTGCTCATCACCCCCACCTCCTTCTGGCTTGGGTTGTTCCTTCTCTTCAATATGTTGGGATGTCGATGCTTCTACTTCTACTACGGGCTCTTTTGTAGCGTGCTCTTTATCGGTAGTTGCCTTTTCAACAATGACTTTAGCAGTGACTTCTTCCTTCTTCTGGTCAACGAACTCTCTCTCTATTGCTTGGGATGCTTCTTTCCATTTTTGTGTCACTGTCATCTGCACAAAAGATATTTCTCCACCTTTTCTTGTACTTGCACCAAGATCTATGGGTTGTCGCCACTCCTATGGCCAAGTCCCCAAAATATCTTATACATCAGCCTCTATAACTAGGCATGACAACTTGTTCCATATGTTCTTAGGGTCTCTTCTTGTGTGGATGGATACATTATGAAAATCAGAGGTCCATCTTGACTAGTATCTAGAAGACTTTTGACTCCGTTATCCTCTCTGGATTCTTCATTACCCACAGCAATATGAATTTCGTTGTCTCTGGTAAATTTTGATCTTCCAGAGGGAACTGACTCTCCTCTGGAAGTCACCATGCAACGAGGATAGTTAACCGTAGGATCCAGGTATAGTGAAATGCCTTTCTTTCCTCCTGTGCTTCGTGGCAATTGGATAAAAATTCCTTGCAGAGGTACTGCACCCCCTTTGTACATTCTACAGCGAATGAAATTACTGGCCTCAGAACCTCATCCATGCAACATTTACTTATGTGCTTCCCGACCAAAATATGAGTGGTGAACTGCACCACTAGGTCTGTAATAGAGCAAATAGAGTATATGTAGGACTTCTTGACCAATCCATACTCAGTTTTCATTTTATCTGCAAGTTCCTTCTCCTTGCTTTTGCCTCCAAATTCCTTAGTTGGATTCACCCCTTTATAGGAAAACTTCATAATTATATGGATCAACATGTTTGTTATGTGGATGGTTCACCTAACCACAAACACCCATTGTGCACTAATGCAAGCAATTGGCACACACAGATAATATTTATAATTAACCTATGAAAGTGTCGCACACAAAACATATGTAGCAATCTATCTTGCTCGACCCCTTTTACCCATTTCGTTGGTTCCAGCCTTGTGACCCCGGTCTCTTTATATTAAATATTGTTCATGTACTTATTGGTGGCCAAATGTGGAAATTTCTCATGGTCAGCAAGATCCCAATCCTCCAGTTTTAACACAAGGATACACACTAAGAGCGCACCTTCAAATACCACTTCTTCAAGTAGTAGTGGCGTAGACATCATGAACTTTCCTGAATCCAGATCATTGGTTGCCTTTGCTTTCACTCTCCACGAAGGGATATATACCAAGAGCATAGTTATAGGCTTGCCTCATCAACATCCACTTCCTCAACTCCATTGCGAAGTTCTTCTATGTCCAAATCCACGGGTTCTTCCGGCTTCTTTGCCTTGTCCTTCCTCCCTTTCTGTCGAACCTCCCCGGTGTTCTTCCTCGGTGACTGCCTCACCGGTACAAGTTGTGGTTTCTTCTATTTCTCCTTAGTAGCATATTGTTTCGGCCTAGGTGACCGCAATGTTGTAGGCAAGGATGGCATGGCTTCCATTGATGAAACTTCAATGGTTTCGGCTTTGGAGACAACGACTTCAGAACTTATTGGCTTAGACATTTGTTCAATGATAAGCTTTTGGTTCCACTTAGTTAGTTTCACAAATGCTGGGCAGACCAACATGCTAGATTTATAAGGAATTTCAAATTTAAATCCGACCATTCCGTCCATTTTCTAATCATAAATGCATCTTTGGTGATAAATAACCAAATATTTTTGGCATAAATGTCACCTAACCGCTCCTCTTAACAACATATTTGTTATCCAATCATGAATAGTGACTTCAATGACTACTTTTGGAACTGGATGCGTAGAAACAACCCCCATGGTGCAGCTCATCCATCGCAGCTTCTTCTATCACACCTCCTATTGGTGCACTGCTTACATTCCTCGCACAACTCCTTTACTACATTTTCCTCTTCTTTGGGCAGTGTAATTTATAGTCTCGCTCTCCCTTGTAGCTTCCTAGAGCACTAATGCTATCCTGCTACCATATAGTCATTATGTAGGGGCAAGATCATCTGTATACAACTTCAGCTAACTGTCATTCACCCATCTAGGGAACAATTCAACATTCACCTTTGCGAGGATAACTTTGTCACCATCTATGATTTCCTTAACAACATAGGGGCCTGACCAGTGCATTTGGAATTTTCCCGGATACTTTGTGAACTTACTATCATAGAGCAGAACCAAATCATTCACCTTGAAATTGTGCAACTTAATATGCCTATCATCCCAGGCCTTCTCATGTTCCTTTTAGACTTGCGGGTGAAATCCTACAAGAAATCGGTCTTCTTCCAACTCCATCAATTGCGCTAGTCGTTCCTCCATTTTCTCGTGATCCATCATCTCTGTCAAAGACGTAATGCATAGACTTGGAAAAATATATTACATAGGCATCACCGCCTCGATCCCGTAGACCAACCTATATGAAGTTTGGCTTCTCAACTTCTTTCACGTCGTCCTAAATTCCCATAGAATCGATGGCATGTGTACATCCAAATCATTTCTCTTTGCATTACAAACCTTGGTCAATTCATTCTCCAGAATCTTATTTAATGCTTCCACTGTACCGTTGGCTTGGGGATGATAAGGTCTACCCTTTTCATGGCACACTTGGAATTCTTCGAGCATCATGTTGATTGTTTCATTCAGGAAATGCGTATGTAGTATACCTAAGGGGGATAGTATGGGGTACAAAGGGAGGTACCCAAGGGAATAATGTAATAATGGGATGGGCCATAGTAATACATATAGTGATTAACTTGTATCATGTATGTGATGAGCCCATTGTATTAGATATATGGTATTGAGAGAACCATGGTAATGACCCATGGTATTGTATGTATGGATTTTATATAGAGGCTAGAGACTCCCCATTGAGAGATGTCAAGGATTATTGTATTGGCAAACATATGGACTATGGAGTGTTCTCCTTCGATCTATTATAGCATACCCCTATCACTCATCAATATCTTAGGGCACCAAAACTACGTTAAGACATATTCAAATAGGAACTTCGTAGTGGCAGTAGCAGTACAATCCTTCACTGATTCCGCTTCCGCCCATCTGGTGAAGTACTCTCTCGTAGTAATAATGTACCCCGCGCCTGTCTTCCTTCCCATTGGTTGTATCACACCTACAAAGTTAATTTCCCATTTGTCAAATACCTATAACGAAACCAGAGGGTTTAAGGGCAGTTCATCTCTTCGCGATGGATTTCCCATCCTTTAACAAGCATCACATGATTTGCAAAATCCCTTAGATTCTTTATGCATTGTCAGCCATTGTTGGGCATGGAATCCCCCCAAGACATGTTTTGGGGCTTAAATACCAGGTTTTGACCAAATCTTATTGTAAAAGCTCTGCGAATTGCAGGCGCGGGGCGCGAAAGCGTAATGGAGTCACAGGGTTGTCCACCCTAGTTTTTGTAATGTAATGTCGGCTGGATAGTCCTACCAATGGTCTGCAGACCATGAGATTGTATAAATAGAGCAAGGCTCTAAGTGTAGAAGAAGAAACCAATAGTGAATAGATTAGAGGCATGGGAAGTCTAAGTGATTGAATCAAAGTGTAAAGTGTGTCTGTGGGTCATAGAGTAGGAGAAAGCTCTATAGCTAAGTGTGCAAAGGCCTAGTAGTCTGCAGCTGAGTGCACAGACCCCTGTAGGTGAGTGCGTAGGGTGGGTTGAGTCTTTAACCATTGAAGAATCAATAAAGATAAGTTTTGCCATCACACTATGTATCTTTTCTTGGTTTAATGCATGGTTGGATATAATTTGCAAGTATACTGTCTATTTACTGCACAAACCTGTATGAATGTTTTGTATTGTTAAGTATAACTTAAAGACAGTTAAGTAGGTAAAGGTGCTTAATGAATACTGGAAGATAAATAAGATCTTGGGTAATAACATAGACATTGGCACAACCTCTGGTTAGGACTGCGCGAAGGTAGGGTATCAAGCCACGAGGAATGAAAACGTGCGCGAAGCCACCTGTGCATAGGAACAAACAAAGGACCATTCGAACCTCTCAAACATCTCAAGGGTGGGGAAACCTAGTTCTAGCACCCTCCCATACTACTTCAGGTGAGACCTCAGTTTGCACTCCGCAGACTGTTGCCAAAAGGGCTAGTAGTATAGGGATTTGTTTGGTTAATTAGCTCCGAACCTGGGTTAGGCCCAAAAAAGCCAACAAACGGTTTTTTTGCCAGGACTGGGATCTACATAGATATGTCTAATGTCGTATCACTCGAATCTGACAAAGAAAGTAATTGAAGAGTTGTTAGACAGAAAGATTCACAAATTCGCAGCACAGGAAAACAAAAAGCTGTGACTATCAAAGGAAGAGTGGTTAGATTGCTAATTGTATATGGATATCCATGAAATTTTCTTTGCATCTTCCCTATCAAGTTGTACAAGTGGATCGCGAAGCTAGACGATAGCCAACGAAGGTGTAAACTTGAAAAACCTATTGTCTGGACTCCAGAATTGGTTTGCAGACTGGAAGCATCAGAAGATAATATCGCTTGCACTGTCAAGCACTAGCTTGATCGAATCATAGGAGGATTCATCACCGAATTCATGGTATATACTTTAGTTAGCTATAGCGAGGTAGAATGATGCTTCCTCAAGGGATGTGAGGTAAGTACGTTAAATCTCTAAACACTTGGATTAAAATGCTACTGTGTGAAAAATGAGTTATTCGAATAAATTGATGTTTGGGGCTACGTAGAGTGGCAGGATCTATAGAAACGAAGGTAGCACAAAATTAGAAAATAGCCCCTTGATTTCACCTCTGCGAGGGGGTGAGGAAGAGCACGTGAAGGTTTCGCCAAGAAGTACGATCAATCTGATAAGGCATTGAATTCCGTGCATACCACCCCCATCCAAACCACCAATAGTTTCACTACCTTCACCCCTAACTTCGTCCATACCACCTACGCCACCACTATGAAGCAGTATGGCCAGTGCGATAAAGCTACCAGTGTTCAAGGCAGTAGGCAATGAAGATCCATACCAATTTTGGTTCGTGATAAAAGCTGTATGGGAAGTACAGGGAGTCATGGACGACAATATCAAGAAGGCAACATTGGTCAGCACTCTACAAGATCACACGCTGACCTAGTACATTAAGCATTCCAATGAAAATCTAAATGCGGGGATAGCTGATATCCAAAATGCACTAAACAAAGAATTTAGCAGGCCAAAATCAGAGGCACATTCGATCATTGGATTCAAGGAAATCACAATGCTACTAGGCAAAACCCTGTGGGAGTTGGATCAAAGACTAAAATGCATAATTCGTGAAGCGAACATGACATTAACAGATGGGAAACACCTCGAATGGTTTGTAGAATCGTTAACACCACATCTACAGAATGTGTTGTCACAACAAAGGCCAACCACTTAGGTTGAGGCTTTTGAGGTCACAATAAGATTACATAATACCTCGATACAAGATCCTAACCTTGGAGTTCAACAAATTTATGTGCAGTTGAAAAACTTGTGCCTGGAGATGCAGAGTTTGAAACAAGACAAGATGGCTCGCCAAAAAGTGCACGACAAGGTATGGTGTGTAAAATGCAAGGGCCAGGGGCACAACAAGGACCACTTCTTGGTGTTCACGAATTACCTTGCGGGAGGAGGGCCAATGCCACTAAGAGTGGAGACACAAGAAGGACCAAGTGCAGTGCCTGCATTATGGTGTGCGATTTGTTAGATAGGAGGAAAGCATGGTACAAATAACTACCATCTATTACAGAGGTATACGCAGAGTTCCCAGTAGTTGTTTTGTAATTTCTGTAGGTCAGTAGGACATGATGAGCACACTTGTAGAAGTTATGAACTGATGATGGATAAAACTCCTACCTACAGAGTTCAGGCTGAGACATGAACCCTTGATCAAAACATAGGAATGGTGTGCACCAGATTTCAGGGGCACGGATGAGGCCGAGGTGGAGGGGGACCTAGAAGAGGTCGCGGACAACTGATATGTTACAGTTGCAAAGGGCTGGGGCATTATGCCTGCAATTGTACAAATCTAATGCGACCATCATGCTTGTATTGTATGTTTTCTTATCATGAGATAGAGGACTGTCCAACACTGATATCGAGGTTGTGCAATAAAGGATCACTCCAACCTCCCCTGACTCAGAACCTACAGATGATGAGGTCTGAGTTGTGCGAGGAAGACCCTAATGTAAATATCATTCTCTAAAGTGGTATTACGATAGGGGATGACAAAGGCAAGAAGCTTGAAGAAAGGACCTAGGTTCGTAAGGCTCCAACCAAGGAAGCAGAATTTGATTTGGAGCACGCTAATGAGACCTTGATGGAAGCTAAGAGGAGCTTCGTTGATGCCTCCACTTCAGGGAGTAAAGATAGACTGGATCCATAAATGGACCCATCGATGCTCAGTACATTCTTGGAGACATGCATGAAGTTGCTGCATGATAGCAAGGCTGTAAAGGGGCTGCAAGAACTCATAATTAGATGTGTTGGGACCACACAGGGAGAACTGCGTAGTCTGAAAGCTCGAGAAGCACACGATGTGAACAGGAAGGGAGATGAAATTGACCGCACAAAACGGGGAATATGAGATGGACCAAGTGATTTTGGATCTAGGATTGGATGCAAACATCTTTCCAAAGTAGACATGTGAGCGCATGGGTAGACCTACATTGCAATGGTCTCCTATCCAACTGTGCATGGCGAACCAACAAAAGATCCTACCTATGTGGAGATTGCAGGGAATCATAGTAGACATCAAAGGAGCAAGCTCATTGGTAGATTTCGAAGTGATATAGATTGTTCATGATAGCAATCCCTACCTCGCGCTATTGGGAATAGATTGGGCCATTGACATGAATGGATTAATAAATCTAAAGAAACACAAGATGATCTTAGAGAAAAAGTCATTGCGCATAGTGGTACCTTTAGACCCTGCAGAAGGATCGCGCTACACAGAGTCAGTGCATGACTACGACAATGATGATGAGTTCGACTGTATCTACAAAATAACCACGTGGGAGCAGGACTGGATAAATCCAACCATGGATGGCCGAATGTCATGGGAGTGCGAAAGCTCCTACACATCAGATTCTGACGAGGAGATAGAACAATGGAAGAATGGGTTACAGTAGGTAACCATGATTAATTGTAACATGATGACAAGCTCACTGGGTTACGTAAATAGAGGTAATAGATCTGCCTATGTATGATGGGTTAAGCAAGGTGGAGGAATTCCAGAACAAATTTGAAAGAGAAATATCGAAACAACAGCATTTCGATGCTCTAAAATGGGTACTGCCCACTACGCCCGCAAGATGGTAGGGTACACACCAAAGAAGTTTTTAGGATTGGCGCGAATGCAGAAGGATGATGCTCATGCAGTTTGGGAAGCCTCAAATGCAATTGAATGACAAGTATGACAGACCAACTGGCCGGCACACCCACCTATCAAGGCAGATACAAGCATATGTTTTGAAACCTGTGCGAATACACATTGTCCTTGTGGTAGGAGACACTATCGATAAGCAAGTCCGAGTAAGGTAATGCCACGAACAACCCCTATGGTTGGGACCCCGAAGTATGGTAAGACTAAATGCGTAGAATAATATCCATGCAAAATCTTTTAACACAGTATGTGAAGTGCTGAAAAGGATCCACAATGTGAAGTAGACTGACTGGGACCTGTGCATACCAGCAGTTCTCTAGGCTTATAGGACCGCATGTAAAAACCTGACCACGTAGGTGCCACCAAGGTTGGAGTATGAAGCAACTGCAGTAAGCCCTATAGTACTTGAAGAACTTAGATCATGCATGATATCACTAATAGATACGATGGTTCGCGGAACCTTGGAAGAAGAAATCCAACAAGGAAAGCTTAGACTCCAAGAACTTGAAGAAGAATGGGTACATTTAAGGAGGAAAATCACTTTGGTGGACGGGGAAGTGAAGAAGCTAGACGACAAACTAAAGGAAGATTTTCTCGGTAAAAAGACCAGAGTGGAAAGGCAAGATGTGTATGATTGCAATGACAGGTTTAAGGCCTATCACCACGGATTGATCAGTTTGATGCCTTGGCTTGGACAGCACATTACTACGTGTATTGATGAGGATAGTGCATTGCATAGGGTAAAGTGCGCGATGCTAACCGCAATAATAAAAGGTGAGTACTCTCCAGGAAATATGATGGATGAGAGGATGAAACTTTTCACGAGTGGTGCAACCACTTGACTAGTTGAAGGAAGGACAGTCTTAGCTCTCCAAGTAGTTGAAAGGGACTGCCGGACTATAAATTATTCTACCCGGGAGCTGCGCGATGTTGGAGTTGCGTGTAGAAGCAAAGAGTCACAAGGTCCACACCCACGCACGAGGTCCTGCACTGTCACATAGGTTGGCTAGGAAGTGACTGTTGAAGTCACTGTTCATGATGGGATGCTCAACTTAAGACAAAATGGAGCGGGTGACAGGCATTTATGACGCGATTTATGGGCAAGATTTGGGAAAATCTACCTCCAAGGGAGCATTAATGAACCAGATTTGGGGGAAATAGTCGAATTCAAATTCAAAAAGTGCTATAAATTACAAAGGGCTACCCAGCAAACAACACTTGGTCAATTGTGAATTGAGCAGAGCCCTGATTTTTGTGTGCCGAGCATTGATTGAGCCCCTGAGTTCGCGAGTGCTAGATTTCTAGACAGATACAATGGAAATAGTTGAGGATGTTATGGAGGTAATCGAAATGACCGTCGAGGAGGTCGCGCAGGCCCTCACTATGGAGGATGCTCTAGAAGCTGCCAGGATTGTGGTAGAAATCTCGAAATCATTGCGCACGACAAGGCCCAAGAGGGAAAAACAAGCGATGGTGCCCATAAGTGTGTCCCTGCAAAACCCACTGCGCACCAAGATGTCATTGGAGGAGAAGGGGAAAGTTGTCACCATAGAGATTGACGAAGAAGAGGAAGATCTGGAGGATCTAATCATCACAGATGATGAGGATGAAGGCATGAAGGAGAAAACTCAGCCTGCGAAACCCCCGACAAAATTGTTCGCCTATGTCCTGTCGTGAAAAGGCAAAGCTAAAGTGCCCAAGGACTTGGACGAGACCAAGAGCTTGCTCCAGACCCTACTCCTCCCAGATAACATTATGTTTGAAGGCCTATACCTAGGACAGGTGCTGACCCTAAAATTCAAAGATTAGGATCTCGTTGACCACGAGAAGTTCCCTCACCTTGAGACAAGGCACCTCATGAAGCCCAATCTAGAGCCACAAAAGTTGTTGTGCAGTGTGGAAAAGGGTGGGCTACTGAACTTGCTCTAGGTTCCGCATTTCCACCGTGCCCCAATAACCATTTTCGTCATCAGGTTGTTGCTCTTCTTGGGGCATGATGGGTGTTTGTGGCTGGAGGATCCCATCCCCATCACGAAAGTCTTGATTCACCACATCTCCTGGCTTCCATGCAAAGGAGAGGACCCTGCAGACATCTCAGAGGGGAAGAGAAGTGACTTGGCCATCGTGAAGGCCATGAAGAAGAAATACAAGCTGGCAAAGAAGAAAAGCAACTATGTTATACCTAGCATCAGAGAAAAAGCAGAGAAAGTGGCAACCCAAATACTAGTTAGTAAGGTGATGTGCGAGTGGTGCACAGATGAAGTTCCCGCGCTGGTGGTAGCACTAGCTGAGCAATGTGTGAAAGGGGTCCAGTTTAACTGGTCTGAGTTCCTCTGCAAGGAGATTTTAGAAAATTGCTACGAAGCTCAAGAAGAGGGCAAAATGTTCCACTATGCATGGCTTCTATTGTCCATAGTGCTCATGGCAGGGGAATTACGAGAGGATAGTCAATTCCCCATAATTGACAGAGACCTGCCATAGGCCGCAAAGTATGGTTCGCTCTGGGCCACAGAGGATGCCAAGAGGATTCATGACAGTAAAATATTCTGGGTGTTCATGGAAGTGAACCTTAGAATGGGGATCAACCATAAGCCGCGGTTGTTGCCTACTGTCTACAACAGCCTGCAGAATTTTGCGGAATTCAAAGTGGACATCCACAACATCTACATCAAAGCACGCAAGGACCCGACGAAACCATGGACAAAGCTACCCTTCGTAGCCATAGACGATGTCAATTTTAATGTACTAGAGGCATGGCCACTAGAGTGGCGTGCCTTAGACATTATGGAGATAGAGAAGTCGGCGAGAAAAGGGAAGAATGACGAGGCCAAGCTGCGCATCGCATAGTTGGCAAAAAAGCAAAGGAAGGAAGCAATGACAGCAAAATTGTGAGCGGCGCGTTACACCGCACAGACAATAAATGAGCATGAAAATGCCACAACAGTAGCAGTAGCAGTGCAGGAGGTAGCCATGAAGCCGCGTTAGGGCCAACCGTCACCTTTGCATGGGCAGGAAGCATAGGAAGAAGAGGAAGGCGTGGACCCATAGACCACATCAACATAGTTAAAGTGCTAGCACCCAGCCGAGCAGGTAGGGTCACGTAAGAAGGTCAAGGCATCGAAGTTGTCAATTGATCCAATCGCCCTAACTCAGGGTGATCTACACAACATCGGTGAGACAGTGTGCAATGTCACATTCGAGGCCCTCTAGCGTTTCATGCGGGAGAACCAAATTGTGTTGGGGGCCCTTAGAGCACAGCTACAGGAGTTGCAAGTGTGCCCTCCTCAGGCTAGTACCATTTCAACCAGCCTCGCAGTTGGAACAATGACAATATAACAGATGCTGCGTGCATGGATGACAAATACCATAGTGCTGTTGGAAGGGGGGCTAGTGACAACAAATGAGGCCGATAGGACTTCGGTTAGCGTGTTGAAAGGTCTCAGTATCAATATAGCTACACTCCTATGAGAGACCTTATATGTGTTGCGTGCTGGGATAACTGTAGAGCTATGAGCTAGGGAGAGCAGCACAATGTAAGTCCTCAGTGAGTAAAAAATCAATATGGAACAACTGAGTTTTCAGCGCGACGAAGTAGTGTCACAGATTCAATAGTTGGTACAGGTAATATACGATTCTTGCCAAAGAGTCCTGGACCTGGCCATCCCAACAAACATGCCAACAGAGGCACAGATCCACAGGTTAGCAGTAGGGGTACATGAGGCAAGGGAAGAAATGACAAAGGTTTAGTTGGAGTTGAACCTTCAGATCGTCGAGCTGCAGTTAAAGGTGCAACTGTCCACCCCCTCGAAAATCAGAGAACAATGCGCTAGAACTATCACAGCGGGATTGGAGGAAATTGGCAGTGCAGTGCGAGACTGCACCAACATGTTGGAAGAATCATTTGAGGTCCTCAAAAGTCTCTAGGAGGACCCCAACATCCAATGCTTAGAGACAAATGTGTGAGAACTCCAACAACAGTATGATAGTGTCAAGGGAAATGTGCAGACAGTGGCACTCACTCAGAGGCTTGCGCAGATGCAGCAAGCTAAAGTGGTGAAAGATTAGGTGGACATGACACAACAAAAGGAAGCAGTCCTGAAGGCATGCGTTTAGCCTTGGGTCGATGAGGCCTTCACCATCATAGCAGAAATTGAAGGCAAGATCGCATAGATGCAGGGGATGCACGCATTAATGCAGACAATAACTTCTGACACAACGGTCTTGGAATAACGTATGTAGCAGATCCACCAAGTAGAAGTTTAGTGTGTTGCTGACCTTGTCACAGTACGATAACATTTGGAGGGACTCTGTGCCAACAGAGTGACTCGAGGGTGAGTGACGATGTTTATGTTGGGGGCATGTTGGTCATGGAATCCCCCCAAGACATGTTTTGCCACTTAAAGCCCAAGTTTTAATCCAATCTTGTTGTAAAAGCATCACGAATTATGGGCATGGGGTGTGAAAGTATAATGGAGTGCTACCAGGAATAGTGTCCACTCAGATGATGCTATTCCCACTAATATTGGTGGCTATCGTAGAAACAAACAAGTAAAGTCTACTTTTGCTTTCCTTTATGAAAATAGATAGGAGTGGAACAGAGGAGACCAACCTTAGTCTTGTGCTCGATTTCCTCTCCTTCCTGATAGAGCCTTGCCGCTTCTGCTTTGTCTGCCCAGCTTCAAAGAGCACCTGTGGAATCACAACAACATACTACTATCGAAGAACAAAGATCTATATTCATAAATAACACAGGACCAGATGTGTTTTAACCATACAAATGCATATATAATGAAAGATACAATAATATGGAGGAAAACTTGAATAGCTTTATTAAGATGAAAAGTAGCAAGAGGATTACAACCATATGTTCTGACCCAGCATCATCCTCTAGCAAGAAGCCCCTTCTTCACCTCAAGTAAAGCTTAGATCACCCAACACTATGAAATTACACCAGAAAACCAACAACACTTCTCTATAAGATACAAAATTCCAGCCTCTGGATCTCTGTGATGAGGGATCCATATATAGATG
>APFE031433524.1:0-17634 GCA_000404065.3 Pinus taeda
AGGAAATAGACCCACATGTTTCTCCTTATCTTGTTTTCTGGCATGAGACCATCTGTCTAAAAGTAATTTCTCAAATTCTTCATCGGGCAGGTTGAGACACTTCTTTTGGTTAAGTAATCCCCACCATGTGGCTGCCTCCTCTCTAAATAGCAAAACTATCAACCATTTACAATTGTTTTTCCATAATGATTTTGATTTTTTTTTATGTATTCTTCAATAGTAAGACCATTATCTTTTCCTGTAAAACCGTGACCTGCCATGAAGAGGGTTTTGAAAAAAAAAACTTGGCGAAAATTTGAAATTGTCACAGTTTAATTAATATTGCTCAGAATCCCTATTATGACCTATTTTTGGAAATGGAACAACCATTCTGCATCTACCCATGTGATAGAAATTCTGATCCAGGCACTAGAATTTCAGATCTGCGCTGCAACTCTCCCGCCGTCACCAAATTTTCTGCAAAAAGAGCTGATTTTAAATCAGCGATATCTCCCTCATTCGGGCTCCGATTCAACTGAATTTTTTTTGAGATTGGGTATTTTTTCACAAAGAATCCAGATCTACAATTAGATTTTTCATATCTTGCACCAAGATGTCCAGATCTGTGCCGCAAACGCGTTGCCCTGAAAAATTATCTGCAACCCCACTGATTTTTAGATCAGCGATATCTCCTTCATCCGGACTCCGATTCGGCCGATTTTTTTTTTTAAATCAGGTATTTTTTCACATAGAATCCAGATCTGCAATCAGATTTTGCAGATCTTGTACCAAAATGTATAGATCTGATCTACAAACTTGCCGCCCCTGAAATCCTGCAAAAATAAAAAAATTCTCCACTTTTTTGCCCAAGAAAGTGCTCTGATACCGCTTGTTGTAGCTCTGAACCAGTTTCATATAGCTCCAATACCACTTGTTGTAGCTCTGATACCACTTGTTGTGGCTCTGATACCACTTGTTATAGCTTTGATACCACTTGTTGTATATCAAACCCAGAATATATGAGAAATAACAAATATACCCAATAATAAAAAGATCAAAATAGATAGAAATGCTTCTTTATTATCAAACCCTTAAGGTAGGGCAACACCATACATTCACTCCTTAAGGAAGGAGAACACTCCACAAGCCATATGCTTGTACATACAATAATCCTTGACTATTCCTTGACATCTCTCCATGTGGAGTCTCTAGTCTCTATATAGGCCTCATACATGCAATACCATGGATCATTACCATGGTTCCCTCATACCATCCACTAATACCATGAGCCCATTATTACTAACTACTTGTCGTCCCTTACATGATATGGGTTAACCACCTTATTTATTACTATGGCCCATCCCATTATTACATTATTACCTTGGGTACCTCCCTTGGTACCCCATATTATCCCCCCTAGGTATATAACAAAGAGTATGATCTGCGAAGCCAATATGACGTTAACAGATGCACAACATCGCACATGGTTTGTGGCCTCACTTACGCCACACTTAAGGATGACGCTGTCACAGCAAAAACTTTCCACCTAGGCCAAAGCGTTGTAGATGGCAATGAGATTACATGAGATCCCTATACAAGACCCTGGGTTGGGAGTCCAGCAAATCCACACACAACTATAGAATATGTGTCTGGAGATGCAAAGTTTGAAACAGGACAGGACAACTTGGCTGGAGGTGTGCGAGGAAGTATGGTGCATAAAATGCAAAGGCCAAGGGCATGACAAGGACCATTGTCTAGTGTTCGTGAACTATTTGGCAGGGGGAGGGCCAATGCCATTAAGACTGGAGGCACGGGCAGGGCTGAGCACAACATTTGCATTATGGTGCGTGATCTGCCAGATAGGAGGAAAAAACACCACGGATAATTGTCATCTGTTGTAGAAGTATACGTGGACGTCCCATTAATTTTTTTCTAATTTCTACAGGTCGATAGGCCATGACGAATGCACCTGCCGAAGCTATGAATTAATGGTGGATTAGACTCCTACCTATAGGGTATATGTCGAAACGCGAGCCTTTGACTCAAATGCAGGGATAGCGCGCACTGGGTTTTAGGGGCGCGGTTGGGGTCGAGGTGGAATGGGACCAAGAAGGGGTCATGACCAGATAATTTGTTACAATTGTGGAGGGCCAGGGAATTATGCCCGCGATTGTACGAACCCAACTAGGATATCATGTTGGTATTGTAATCAATTTGATCATGAGGTAGAAGATTGCCCTTCGCTAATAGCGAAGATGCGCGAAAAGGGGGTACTCCAGCCCCCTCCGACCTAGAATTTACAAATGATGAGGTTTGAACCACGTGAAGAAGACCCAAATGTAAACATGATGCTCAGGAGCAGTATGACCATGGGAGATGATAAAGGGAAGCAACCAGAAGGAAGAGCATGGGTTCGTAAGGCTCCTATAAAGGAACCAGAGTTTGACTTAGAATGCGTGAAGGAGACATTCATGGAAGCTAAGAAGATCTTCACGGAGGCCTCCACTTCAGGTAGTAAGGATCAACTATAACTAGGGATGGATCCTTCAATGCTCACTACCTTTCTAGAGACATGCATGAAATTGCTGCGAAACAGCAAGGTAGTCAAAGGGCTACAGGAACTTATCACTAGGTGTGCAAGGTCAGGAGAACCACGTGTGGTCCGAAAACTTGGAAAGCATGCATTGCACATAGGAAGGGAGATGAGGTTGACTACGCAAATAAGTGAGTACAAAATGGATCAGGTAATCTTGGATCTGGGTTCAGATGTGAATTTACTACCAAAGCAAACATGGGAATGCATGGGCACACCCGTGTTACAATGGTCCCCTATTCAGTTACGAATGACGAACCAACAAAATATTTTGCCCATGGGGAGATTGCAAGGGGTGACAGTAGATATTGAAGGCATGAGCATGCAGACGAATTTTGAAGTGACAGAGATTGTTGATGACAACAATCCATATCACGTGCTACTAGGAATAGACTGGGCTACTGATATGAACGGAGTCATAAATATGAAAAAGCGCAAAATGATCTTTGAGAAAAAGTCACTACGCATAGTAGTACCGCTGGATCTAGTCGAAGGAGCACAATACACTGAACCGGTGCACGACAATGATAATGATGACGATCTCGATTGTATCTACAAGATAACTGCACAAGAAGTGGATTGGGTGAATCTGACTACAGATGGAAGGATTTTGTGGGAGTGCGAAAGCTCCTACACTTTAGATTTAGACGAAGAAATAGAGCGATGGCAGAATCGACTGCATGAAGTAACAACACTGAACTACAACATGATGATCAGGTCATGGCGTTGCATAATAACAGAGGCAAGGGAGTGGCCAACATATGATGGGTTGTCAGCGGTGGATGAATTTATGAGAAAAATATGAAAGTGCAGTACTAGAACAACATTGATTCGATGCACTGAAGTGGGCACTGCGTGCAACACCTACATGATGTTGGGGTACCCATCAAGGAAATTTCAAGGACTAGCATGGATGCAAAAGGATGATGCACCTACGGTTTGGAAAACCCTAGCTTCAAATGCAAGTCAGTCAATAGGGGGGGGAACAACTTGTGCGTCCACCTTTCTCGATGGGTATAGACATATGTTGTAAAACCTGCACAAGCACACACGAGCCCCAGAATAACGAATCAGAACAAAGCACAGTAGCAGGAAAGGTGACATGTGCCACCATTTCTCCACGACGAAGCTTTCAATAGGTTGTGCAGATTACTGAACAAGGTTCACCAGGTGAGACAAAATGATTGGGACTTACATGTGCCAGCAATTCGATGGGCCTACTGGACCATGTGTAAAACCCTGAAAGTGGAGACGATTCCAAAGGAGTGGAACAGAATGGAGACGATACTTATTGAGGAAAATACAAAAAGGAATCTATACATATTGGACCCTGTAGTAGTGACAGTGTGCGATGACCAAAAGGAAGAAATCACACATCTACGTGAGGTAGAACATATAAGGACTCATGAAGCCATCCGGCAAGGGAACCTTAGACTTCGCGCACTTGAAAAGGACCAGGTACAATTGAGGAAGAAAAGCATTTTGATGGACATTAAGATCAAGAGGCTGGAAAACGAGATCACGAAAGCATGGCTCGCAGATAAAACAAGGATGACAAGGCAAGATACAAGTGATCGTACCACTACGTTAGAAGAATGTCACCGCAAATTTATGACTCCATTACCATGGCTACAAACACACCTCACCAAATGGAGTCACTAGGGGAGCGCACTACATACAGTATAACGCACAGCGCTAGTGCTCGTGTAGGCAATTGAGGAGTTTTCACGGGCTATGCTGGAAGGCAAGTTGAAGTCTCGCACAAGTGGTGCGACCACTTGGCTAGCCGTAGGGAGCACAGTATCAATGCTCCAGATAGTTGAAAGAGAGCATAGGACTCTAAAAGAGTCTATTTGGGGGCTGCGCGATGAGGGAGGTGCACACAAAAACAACATAATACAAGGTTCGCACCTGCGCACGAGGGGCTACACTACCACGTGGGTAGATTGGGAAGTAACCGTTGGCATCACTGTCATGACGAGATGTCCAATTTAAGGCAAAAGGGGGTGGGCAGTGGGCAATTAAGACATGAATTAAGGGCTAGCTTTGGGAAGATCTGCCACCAAGAATGCATTAATGACTCAGAAGTGGGGGGAATGGTCAAATTCAAATTCAAAAGATGCTATAAAACTCCAAGGGCTAGCCACGAGACAACACTTGTTTAGTTGAGATTTGAGCTACTACGAAGAGCATAGAGTGTTGAGTGCCAGGTGATATTTGAGCCCCCAAGTTCGCGAGCAACCATAGATAGTTTGAACAAGATGACAACGACAAGGAGAGGTGTGGGTTTTGTGGAGAGTACCACTGAGGAAGCCATGCAGAACCCTATGGTGCAGGTTGGGGATGCACTAGAAATTCCAAAATCACCTTGGATGCCAAGGCCCAAGAAGGATAAATAAGTAGTGGGACTAGTCCACATGTCCCTACGAAATCCGTGGTTTGGTAAACTTTCCATGGAAGAAAAGGGCAAGGCTATCACCATTGAGACAAATGATGAGGAGGAGGACCTACAGGCTCTCGTAGATGAGATAGAAGTGGATGAAATGGAAGAAGACATCTAGTCGGTGCACGCTGCAAAAAAATTGCTCATGTACGTTCCTCCACGGAAAGGGAAAGCTAAGGTACCCAAGGATTTGGATGCCACTAAGTGTGCACTCCAACCCCCGCTCTTCCCAGATGGAATTTTGTTTAAGGGCTCGGCCCTGGGCTACATGCCCACAATGAAATTTGAAGACTAGGACCTCGTGGATAGCGAGAAGTTCCCACATTTGGAGACTGAGAACCTCATGAAACAGAGCAAGGAGGGGTCAGTTACAATGCTAGAGTTGCAAAAATGGTTGCGTGGTGTGCAGAAGGCCGGACTACTCCACCTGCTATGGATTCCGCACTTCCACCACACACCTATGACAATCTTTGTCATCAGGCAGCTGCTTTTCTTGGTGCACGATGGGTACTTATGGCTGGGGGAGCCTATTCCCATCACGGTTGAGCTTATCCACAGGATTTCCTGGCTTCCCTGTAAGGGAAAGGACCCCGTGGAGATAGCTAGAAATGATGGAGATTTGGCGTTTGCAGAGGCCATGAAGAAGAAGTGGAAACTGGAAAAGAAGAAGAGGGGCTACACAATCAGCAACATTAAAGATAAAGGGGTGTGTGTAACCACCCAACTCCTGGCCAAGAAGGTGATGAGAAAATGTCGTGGAGACAAGGTACCAGTGCCGGTAGTTGCACTGGTAGAATAATGCATAGAGGAGGTCCAATTCAATTGGGCCAAGTTCCTCTGCGAAGAATTCCTAACTAACTGCAAGGAAGCTCAAGAGCAGGGCAAGACCTTCCACTATGCGTGGTTGCTCTTGCCTATTTTATTGGTGACAGGGGAACTGCCTAAGGATAGTCAGTTCCCTAATATTGAACAAGACTTGTCAGAGGCTGAAAAATATGCATCGGTCTGGGCTACGAAGGACGCCACATGAATCCATGAAACTAATATCTTTTGGGTGCTCATGGAGGCGAGTGTCTGAATGTGGATTAACAGGAGGCCGCGCCTATCCCCCCATAATGTACAATAGTCTGTGGAGCTTTGCAGACTTCAAGATAGATATGCACAATGTGTATATAAAGGCACGTAAGGATCTAGTGCAGAACTTGACCAAGCTTCCTTTCATTGCAATTGATGATGCCATCTTCTCTGTGCTCAAATCATGGCCTCCCTAGTGGCGCGCCCCGAATCTGGTTGAGAAGGATAGAACAACAGAAGGATGCCGCTAAGCTATCAGCCCAATAGAAGCGCAATGAACAATTGGCCATGGAGGTAAGGGTTTCTTGTGAGGCAATGAAGGTAGCCGCAAAGCAGGCAAAGGCCGTAGAAAAAGTAGCAGTATCAAAAGCAACAAGGGCCACCATGATGCAGGAGGAAGGGGGCTTGAACTTATCCATAGGACAAGGAGCAGAGGACACAGTAGAAGGTGCAGACCTGAGCACAACATCTACATAGCTGAAACGACCGTGCATTATGGAAATATCAGGCCCACGAAAGAAGGCCAAGGCTTCCAAACTGGACATCGAACCAATTACATTGATAGGGGGTGACCTCTACGACATCAGCGACACAGTTTGTGAGGTCACTACGGAAGCGCTCCAGGAAGCTATGACAGAGCAGCATAATGTGTTGGGAGCCCTAAGGGCATAGATGCGGGAACTTTAGGTTTGACCCCCACAAGAAGGAATAGTAGTTTCCTATGGCGTTGTAGGTACATCAGCAGTGGAGCAGCTACTACGCACAAAAATCGCCAACATCATAGTGCTTCTAGAAGGAGTGCTAATAGCGGAGAGTGAGGAGGACAGAGCCGCGATGGGCCAGATCAAGGGACTTGGCCTAAATTTTGCTACCCTTTCGCGGGACACATTGTACCAGTTGCAGGACGACATAACAATAGAGATACATGCCAAGGAAGGCCATGCGATCCAGGTATTGAGTGAGTAGAAGATCAACATCGAATAGCTCAGCCTACAACATGATGAGCTAGTGTCACAAAACTGATAGATTGCGCAAACAGTGGATGAAGTGTGTTGGTGCATTCCAGAATTATTCATTGCCGCAGACCTATCAATCGAGACGGAGATCCACTGTCTGGCAAGTGGAGTCCAAAGCATGCGCGAGGAAACAACACGAGTGCAACTGGAGCTGGACCTCTAGATTGCTAAGCTGTGGATGAAGGTGAAGCCTTCCACTCCTTCAGAAGTTAAAGAACAACACGTTAGTGTGATTCAAATAGGATTGCAAGAAATTGGATGGGCGGTGCAGGACTGCACCGATATGTTGGACCAAGTATTCGATGTCCTCACATCCTTGTAAGAGGACCCCAACATATAGTGCTTGGAAATAGAGGCGCGCGAACTACAGTAGCAGTATGACAGTCTCAGGGGAACGACACAGATAGTCGTCCTCACCAAACGACTGGCTAAGATGCAGCAGGCAAGGACACTGAAGGAGTAGGTGGATGTTGCAAGACAGAAAGAGGCCCTTCTCAAAGCACGTGTCTAGCCTTGGATTGATGAGACCTTCACCATTACGACTGAGATTGAGGGCAAGGTCACATAGATGCAGGGACTATATGTGTTAAGACAGATAGTGGATCCTCACAAAGAAGTAATATAAGAGCGCATGCAACAGGTTTAGCAAATAGTAAAACAGTGCACCGCGGACCTCTGGGCAGTATAAGAAAAATTGGAGAGGTTCAGTGCCAAGATCGCCGCACTAGCAGAGTGACTAGGAACGAGTCACGATGATTGTGTTGGGGGCCTGTTGGACATGGAATCCCCCCACAACATGTTTTGGGGTTCAAAGCCCAAGTTTTGGTCAAAGGTTTTGTAAGACTCCTCGAATGGCGGGCGTGGAGTGTGAAGTAGAGGTTAAGTCATAGGATTGTCCACCCTAAAGTAATGTAATGTAATGTAAAGTCATGTCAGCCTGCCCATGGTCTGTGGAGCATGGGATTGTATAAAAAGAGCGAGGCTCTAAGTTGAAAAGATAGTAGATGATAGAGTGAGTAGCGAAGGAATGGTTCAAGCTTAGAGTAGGATTCTAAGTGTGTTGGGTCGTAGTAGTAGAAAGAGGCTCTGCAGCTGAGTGCGCAGAGGCCTAGCAAAGTCCACAGCTGAGTGCGTGGACCCTTGCAGCTGAGTGCGCAGGGTGGTGTCAAGTTTGTAATTGGGATTGAAAACTAATAAAGAGAAGTTGATTCTTATTTTTGTGTATTTGTTGTGCATTATCTTCTTTATGTTTTTATTAGTTTATGTATCGCATGCACTAATATGATTGCTGAATATGCTGTAATAACCATAAATGTTACACACACAAGTTAAGTAATCAGTTAGTTAGAAAGGATCTTAGGTATTATATGGGTCGTGCCCCGAGTAGGGTTGTGCGAAAACAACAACACGAGTTGTGAAGGACTAACAAGTGCGCGTAGCAATAGGTCAGACCGCGAACCTCAAAAAGCCCATCAGACATCCCCAGGGTGCGGAAACCTGGTTCTAGCACCATCCCATACTACTTCAGGTGAGACCTCAGTCCACGCTCCATAGAATATTGTTGAAAGGGCCATTAGTACCGGGATTTTCTTGGCTAAATCACCTCTGAACCTGGGTTAGGCCCATACAATCGAACAATGCATCTGAGGTTCACTTTTACGCGGTGACTGTGCAAATCCACAGGAGTTACCTGCGCGACTATGAAAAACCAACCTTAAAAGGCTGTATAGGGACTCTTGTACGACCTAATTAACCTAAACCTAACAAAATCACAAAGGGTAGGGTACAAGCCCTTACCTGTATCGACATTCCCCCAGACTTACATTAGCTTTACTAATGGCACTAGTCGTAGTACTTAGAATTTATCTTCTGCAACCTGGTTTATCTATTCACCCAGTGATGAGCTAGTCTCTATTCATGGAATATGCCTCATTCAAACAAAAAATAACATAGTAGAATATAGCTCAGTCATTGAGATATTATCTGATGACATCACATTTGGTATTCGGTGTTTGATCATTAGGTTAGATTCATAGCTTGTAGTATTACATTTAAACAATGTCTATGGAGTAAGACGTCCAACATTGTTAAGAATGTTTTTATGGGTCTGTATTTTAGAAAGGAAATTTTATTATATCGAATATCAATACATTCCAAGATATTTAAACACATTGAAATATGCATTGGTTAATCATGTGTTAAATATACATTTACGACATTTGTAAATTAAAACAATATTCATTCATATATTGATCAAGATAAACCATAGGAAAAGGTGGTATTTTTTCATTAAAATAGAGTTTGCATAGAAGTGTGTCTACAAAATATGTCATCCGAGGACATAAGGTCTCGTGGCCTTTATTTTATGAATATGATGGTACCAAAAATAAAAATGTGGTCCTACAAACTAGAACAACTAAGCATGATGATGCTCGTGATAGAAATTGATCAAGATAAACTGTAGGAAAAGATGGTATTTTTTCATTAAAATAGAGTTTGCATAGAAGCGTGTCTACAAAATATGTCATCCGAGGACATAAGGCCTCGTGGCCTTTATTTTATGAATATGATGGTACCAAAAATAAAAAAGTGGTCCTAGAAACTAGAACAACTAAGCATGATGATGCTCATGATAGAAAACAAAAACATGAGAAACTCGATGCAAGAATTGTCTAAGTGGCCTTGGAACCCCAACTGCATGTCTCTGATATTGGTGATGAATTTCATCCATCCTAGTGTCTGGGATATCCAAAGTCAACCTCTCTAGGTTGTATTCCATCTCTATCAAAATCTCTTTTGCCTTTGGATTATCTGCCGCAGCTTCTATAGGCTACTCGCCTCATCTTTCAAATCACCTTAGCCCTACTGGTCAATTTAGGCCCACATCTACACATGCATCTCAGATAATTAGCCTTTCAATAAAAAAACACATAAAAATTAAAAAATTGAAAACATGTCAAAATGAGAAATTCTCACCTATGTCACCCCACTGAGCTTGGGCTAGAAGTGGGATATCGAGATCACCTTTGTAATCCGTCCTGGCATATGGGAAGACGTCGATCCAAATGATCTGTTGGCTTAACCAGTCAAAAAAATCAGAAGTATACCCCACTATCGGTCCATCGCCTCCATGACGTGCCATCAGTGCAACCCATCTCATCATACATGGATCCCTAGGATCCCCCTTGTTATAGAAATATTTGGGCACTGCAACCCCAATCACATATGTCCATAAACCAAGGGCTTCTAAACTCCTAAAAGTGTTTTTTCATACCCTAAAGTATCAAGGTCAACTGATTACATCATTTCCCAGAAGTTTTCCCTGAAAAACTGCTCAGAACTGGTCAAAATTGGACCATACAGACTGCTCCATGCTAAGGGTGCGATGCATCTCACCCGTTACACACAAAAGGTGCGATGCATACTGAAAATCCCTTCTGTAGGGTGCGATGAGTGAGAGCAGACAAATGGCAAAGGTAGTTTGCTAGGTGGAAACTCAGAGAATCTTCTAGAAACTGCTCATATGACACTTGCCTCTCTGAATTCACCCAGGGATGAGTAAGAGATCATGAAATCTCCAAGTGGAACCAAGAACTATTAGTGAAATGACACTAATCAAAATCCCAGAAGCTAACTCATCCCCCTTGCAAATATCTGTATATGGATCCCTCATCCTAGAGATCTAGAGGCTGGAATTTTGTATTTTGTAAGGAAGTGTTGTTGGTTTCTCTGTGAGACATTGTATTGTTGGGTGATCTAGCTTTCATGAGGTGAAGAGGGCTTTCATGCTGGGATGATGGCATTGGATCAGACAGCTAGGATGTAATCCTCTCTTCTACTACTTCTATCAATAAAGCTATTTGAGTTTTCCTCCATATACTTGTATATAATTGTTAATGTACATATGGTTATAAGGATCTATTTTACTTAGTTTAAATAATAAATATATATTTGATATAGAAATATATATATTATTTTAATAACAAAGCAACAAATAGGGTATTATCAGGAGATTAGGTATTATAATAAAAATTAGAATATTCATATATATTGGATATTTTTAATGAATTAATATTTTAATAATATTGACATAATATTTCATAGATTTATATATATTTATATTTTTTTATATATAATGGATTAAGATTTAAATACATTAATGAATTATTTTAACAGATTAACCTTGGATTTAATTTATTTCTCTCCTCGTTAACCTAGCTCCATTGTTATAATAGTAATTTAATATTAAATTAGTTAGAGGCAGGTTGACTGGGGTTCCTGTGTAGAAAAATAGCCGTTAGAATTTTAGCCGTTTGAGTCTCTGCTTAGACTATTTAACATGATGAACTGGATCTGTATCTTCAACTTGTCCTGACGATGAACCACACTAGTTGGTTCGAAACGCGTCGACAAAAGATTTACTATGTGATTTTGCCGAAAATTCTCTAAACAAATGTTATGGATCACAGAAGTCTAAACTCATTAATGTACATATGATTCTACATTGTTTATGGCTATAGATCTCTATGCTTTGATGGTATTTTGCTTCTTTGACTCTACAGGTGTTATTTGAAATGGGACAAGTGAGAAATGAGTGGTGAAGATCTATCAAAGGAGAGAGGAAACAAGCAAGGAGCCAAGCGAAAGACTGAGGTTGGTACTCTCTGCTTCTCTCTCATCTCATAAAGGAAAACACAAGTTACTTTGAATTGTTTATTTCTAAGAGAGCTACCCATCTTAGTGGGACTAGCAGATCTAAGTAGACACTAGTTTTCCTAGAAACAAAATGGCGACTCCACTGGGGACCGAATAGTTTGTTTGTTTGTTATTGTTGTTTGCTTTATAAACTACAGACGGAGCCTGAAGTTAAACCAGCTAGCCTTCAAATTGCTTTTCCTATGCAACTGTAAAGTAGATCAATGCTACTTCAGTCAATCTCTAGGTTGGCTTATGAACTGAACATCTAACTTACAAACATCCTAAGTGCCCTGATGGTAGCTCAATAACCTCATTAGATCAGCCCCTATACTTTGTGTTTACTATCTATCATAATATCAGCCTAAATCCCTGAACTTAGCTGCAAACTGTGGGTGAAAACTAAGCTCAGTCTAACCCCTGGACCATCGCATTGTCTCTCATTGGCAATTTGGATGCATCGCACCTCCCATGTGCTATAGGTGAGATGCATCCCTGTTTCCCTTAAGGACAGGTGCAATGATTGAATGAGACTGTTTCTCTCTCCAGATTTTCGTTTTTTCTTCATTGTTTTCAGCTCTATTCAATATTTTTGCTGGCTATGATTAGCATATCACTCTTATTGAAACCTTCTTCCTTTACATTATTCAGCCTCCGTTGATAAGGAATTGTGAATGTTTTTTTTATGTATTTTTCATCATTTACAGTCCTCCTTTGCAAATTTTAGCTCAATCGAACGATCGTCTTTTGATTCGAAAGTGTCGCAACTATCGCTTTAAGTCAAGAAAAAGAGTGTCGTTAAGTCCTCCTCTTTTATATAGTCGATTATACTTTTTCCATTGTATTTGATTTGAATTTTCAATTCTTTGAAGTGTCGAAAAAGGTTTTCCTTTCGAAGTTTAAAGTGTCGTCTTAGTCCTCCTTTCGTTTTTGAAAAGAAATTGCTAAAGTGTCGCTTTGAAGAAAAATAGTTCAGATTTGTACTTAGTTTTCTTTTTGTCATTCTCACATTAAGGAAACGGAAAAACAAATACATGCATGTGCATTTGCATTTAGACTGCATGCGGAAATTGATATAGGAAAAGTGCATTTAGTGTGTGCACTCTGCTCTATGTTGAAAGAATTGTACTTTTCTTTCCTTAATAGCTAGGATTTTCATTGCTAAAAGAAAATAAATGATTGTTTATCATTTAGATTGCATATTTAGGAATTGTACATCTACATCACGCGGTGAACCTTAAAAGGAAAACTTCTTAAGAAATATCAACTGTAAAATAAACCTCAATGAGCATAAAAACCTTTGGAACCTAATGCACAACATCTAAAAGTCTAGGCTAGAGACGTATTCCAGCATCGTAAATCCTGGTAACTATTGTTTTCATCATAGGTTAGGTGATTTCTCCTCTTTGATATGACAAGTGCTAGAACAGACTTGTGCTCCCACGTACCGTCGAGTATATATTAGGAGACCATAATAGGCTGATATCCTTTATCCTTAGGAATCCATGTCTACCGCCCTATCGATTGCAATGCACCGAACATATCATTCAGGAAGATTGATTGCCGTACGTAAAGTCCTCAGTAATTTCTCTATAATTTACCACCGAGGTGTATATTGCAGTTTAGCGATTGGTTTGGTAATCCCTTTCTAGATTTCCAGATTAGTCACTTTCATTCCTTTTCAGACTCCTTAATAGAAAAGGTCCATTTGAGCACTTGTCACTTCATGCTCATTAAAAATCGAAGGTGACTAGAGTCATCTTTAGAATCGAAGGTGACTAGAGTCATCTTTAAATTTTTATCGACACTTAAAAATTGAAAAAGCAAGTTGTGTTAAAGCGTCATTAAAATTTATTTTATTCAGAATAACATCACTATTTCCTCATTGGTCTTAGGTTGAGATAATGGAGTCCACCAATCAAGGATTTCCCCTTGGTGGAAATCCTAGTCCTTTCTTTTCTTGGGGAGATATTAGTGCTCCATACATGGCTAGATTGTCCCTTCCAAGACTCAGAATTGGCTTGCCAGTATGGCTATTCTTGACCTCTGTCATTCAAAACATCGTAATTCCTTAGTAATCAAATCAGCAACCAGATGATACTAAAGTTTCTCCCCCACCTTCCACTTCGTTTATTCTTCCCTCTCTTTCTTCCTTTTCGCTTGTTGAAACTAGTAACACTAAAAACCAAGTGGCCGAGAAGAAGAAGAAAGGGAAGGAGAAGAAGAAGAAGAAACCAACAGCAAAAGGGGGTAACCATGCATCGTCTGGCGAAAATCCACACACTGCACCATCTGTTAGGTCCCTATACCAATAGGTGTCATATGTCCTTATTGACTTGATGAGTTATGTAATATGTTCATACCTTTTCTTGTTGCAAAAGTTTTCCATATTTTCAAAAATTCAAAAAATTTAAAAAATGTAAAGAGGGTATACCCTAAAAGAAAAACCAAAGGGTAAAAAGAATAAAAATGATCAAAAAATGAAAGAAAATGAACCCCAACAAAAGAAATACCAGGAAAGTGTGCAAGTCTAAACGCCACTACCTTTTTCACTTTGTGTAATAAACAATTGTGTGCAGCTTGTCCCTAAATGCCACAATTTTTGAATAGCCAAACAATTTAAACTTGGCAAATTCATATTTCAATTTCATGTCATAGAAATAGAGAATAAATATCTGACCAAACAGTGTAATCTTGGCAGATAAGTAGATAGGTAGAGTGAAAAAGGAGTTCAATAGTTTAATCTGAGCCCTTGGAAGTAATAAGTGTAGACTTAGATATGTTTTTCCATCTAAAAGAAAATAAAATTTGATAAGGGTTTTCCAGTCTAAGTGCACCCAAATAAAGAAGTAAAAATGTTAGGATAAGTAGGTAGGGTAGGTAGATGATGTTGCAGATATTATATATGATGAATGATGACTCTAAGTATGTTAATATTTTACTTTCATCACAAGGCCAAGGCATAGAGTACATTGAAAAACATCTCAAGCAAAGCAAAGTCAAATAATTAACTCCCCTTCTCATTTTCCCTAAATATTTTACTAATTTCCCTTAAATACTAAGGTATTTGTAAAATTAGAGGGGCTCAGAGCATTTCTATGACTTCTGGAGGGACCAGACCCTCAACCCAATAATTTATAAAGCCTAAGTATTTAAAATCATTCATAAATTGTTCACTCACCTTCATAAGTCTTTTCCTACGTAAAATCCTATTTTACTTAGGAAAATTTCAAATATTTCTCATAAAAACCCTTTTCACTTAAGCCTAAGTCTGAATACACACATCAAATGTTTTTATACTTAGCGCTTTTCAATTCATTATCATATTAACTTTTAACTTATATTATATAATTCCCTTATAAATGATTACCCTTTCCCGTATTATTTAAATATAAAAAACCCCAAAACTTTATATATCCCGCCCCTGTTTAATTATAATCATAATGCATCTTTAATCGGGATTAATTAGTTAGCCAGTAACTAATTAACAACCCTTAATCCCCCGCTGAATCAATATGGGATTAATTAACCCTTATGGTTAGTTAATAACCTCCCTGACCTATCTCGCCACTTCTGATATGGCTAAATTAACCTTTAATTATATCGGGCCCGCCTTTGTTAAACCCCATCATATCGCCTCTTTCGTCGACCATCCGATCAAGTCCTCAAAATCTAATGGCCATTATGAATATCACGCGCCCCTTTGTGACTGCGCGATAATGCACGATCACAAAGTGATTTTTTCACAATGCGTCTGCCACATGTTGAAATATCTATGCAATCGCAGGCTCAAGGTCCATTACCGTCCGTCCCCAAAAGCAGTAGGATATGAAACCGCTTACCTCCTTTCCCATATGTGACAAAATTTCATATCACTTGTTGCTGACATCATCCATCTGAAAACCAAAAACCCTCGCCAACCCTTGACTTTGTAAATAAAACAAGCAAGTCATTTTCACTGCTTTATACTGTAAACATGCACGACCATGCAAAAGAATGTCGAGGTCAATTAGTCTGAAGTTTTCAGCCGCCAACCTACTCAAAAACTCGCAGAATTATACAGAAATCAAGATACATGGGTGTGAGCTTTTCAATTTCAAGCTACCCAAATACGCTCCAATAAGACTGTTTGCATTGGAATACTTCAAAAAAATGATACATTCAGACTTGGTCCATTTTCACAAAGCCAAAAGGAAAGCACAACTCAAGATCAAGAATCAATTAGGCCCTTTCATCTGCAACAATAGGGAAGCAGAGAGAATTTTAGAAGATCACCTTAAATTACACAAAAGTTTTGGTTGGGTTCCATATGACCCTCATAGCTTTATATGTGATAGAAGAATGAATAATAGGTTGGCACCATATATACACCATAGAATCCCAAAGATTGAACACTTTTCCAAACTGGATGAATGGAGGGAAGGGACCTTAGTAGAAACTGATAGTGAACAGGTCAACATAGAAAATATAATGAAAGATCTTGAGAAGACTCTTGACCTAGTTTCTTTTGGACAGGTGCAGTTTGAAACTTCTCAGAAGTGAGCATCAGGGATAAGTGCTTCAACAGCAGGGGACTCTCAAAAGCAATCACAGTAGACTGATACACCACCCACAGGGACCTCCAAAGGAAAAGAAATAAAAACAAGCACTCAAGCTACGGAACAGTCTATAATGTCTAATCAACTTGAAACTTCTAAGGAACAGACACACATATACACTCCTCCAACTCAAGTCAATGTGGGAGAACCCCCAGCCTTGCAAACCCTTTGAATGAGGAAAAGAAAAAAAGGGGAGACAGGGAAGTAGCTACCCCTGCCAATGGACCCTCTGAACGGCCTGGTGCCAAGAGGCAAAGGCTAAATCCTCTTTTAGAAGAAGAATTTTTTGAAGAAACTATTGATAGTCAAAGACGAGAAGGTATAAATAGTCATCAAACTTTCCCAGTAGGTGGGAAATCTACAAGCTCACAGAGACAGGAGCTGGAGAGATAACAAAGTGCAAAGGTATCATCTTTTAGGCCACTAGGAAAAGACACTCCAGATATCTAAAAGAAGTTCATAGAAATAAAAACTAGAAATGATCCATTAAGGATCTAGGTCTATAACTAGTATTTGAAAATGGCTCCCACTAATCAAAATAGGTTGATGTTAGCCTATGACATCAAAGAAGGTAAAATGATAATGAGTTATTTCAAACCTAAAGTGCAGTAGCCTCAATCAACAACAGATTACCTCAGAACTAATTTTGAGGTCATGGCAAAGGATATTCATCCCTTGGACCAAATTGAGTCGCACAAACAGATAGGGGAGATGATCTATTCTACACTAACTGGAAAGGCCATGATGGCCCAAAGACTGGAGAATTCTTTGAATAATACAACTTCCCAATTACAGCTCGAGAAAGCCTACTCACAGGGTAAGGACAACAGAATAAAGTCTTTAGAGGAAGTGATCATTGGGTTAGGTCATAACCCGAAAGATGTGAAGGTTGTAGAAGCCTTAATTAAAAAGAAAAATGAAGACATAGCTGCCTTAAGAAAACAACTAAAGTTGCCTCCTTCCAGGAATCCACAGACTATTGAGATCATACAACAAAGGTCTGAAGAAAAGCTTATGGACTTGCTCCTAAAGCTTAATGAAAGGTTGAACGAGACTGAACAAGAATTGGAAAAAACATTGAAGGACAAGCAGGGAGAGTCGACCTCTCAGCCTCCCAATGTAATACCAGTGGTTTCTACTGTAGTCCCTTCAACCCTTGGAACAGCTCTGGCACTGAACATTCCAGTGGTCACAGCGAAAGCAATAGTAGGAATAGCAACAACAAGAACAACACCA
>APFE031433536.1:0-10627 GCA_000404065.3 Pinus taeda
TCTTTGGTAACAGATCTCAGTTCAGGCACTCAGAAAGTAGAAAAAGACATATACACAGGTTCATCTAGACGAAGGCGCATATACACGCGAGTTATTCATTACAAAAGTGCGTATATGTTGGTGATCATTCTTTTGGTCCATGGCAATTAGATCTTGGAACTTGAACCTATGTTTTGGACCATGGCGTCTCGTCAATTGTGTCGATCCCTAGTTTTTGGTTCATGGTATTGAAATGTTATGGTTTTGGACCATGGTATTGGGGAAGGCCTAGGACTATAAAAGAGGAAGGAGATCTTGTGACAAATCACCATCTGGATTATTATTGAAAATCTGAAAAAGTGTTAGAGCTGGTATATTGGATGGTGACGCAGATCTGGATCTGAAGGAAGGAGGAACCTTAGCGCAAAAGGAAGGATAAGGTCTATTCATGGGTAATAATCTTTAAGCCTAAATGATAGTATCTCTGTATGATTTTGATCTGCTTGATGTGGCGCTTTTCTGATCTATAAGTCTATAATCTGGGTTAATTAGTGATTGAATATCTGGAAGAGTGTGTTGTCCTTTATAGATCTGTACGCAGGTTCAGTGAAGCGAAGGCGCGTATACACGCAGTTTAAGGGAAATAAAAGCGCGTATACGCAGGTTGTTCCATAAGCAGATGTGTATGCACGGAAGTTGCAGACTGTTGAAAATGCGTATATGCATTAAGCTGTGATCTGGCTGTTTCTGCTTATTGCTGCTGTGTTTTGGGTTCTGTTTCTGCTGTGTGGTTTCTGGTACAGTGTTCTGTGTACAGCTGTCAAAGAAGTATCTACTTGTTTCAGATCTAGTTGGTGAAAAGGGGATTGGTTGATTCTTGATGATTGTTTGATGTTCATGGATCCAGTTTGAAAATTGATGAAAAGTGGTCCCTGGAAGAAAGAGAAGGTTGTAGCCTTCTGTAGGCCAGCACCTACGTACTAGTATCTTGGCTAGTGCAAAAGCTAAAGGGGGTTGTTGCTCCCTTCCAGGAGAAACTGGAGAACGAGAGAGAGTAGTAGCTCTCTGCAGGTTGCAGCCTGCGTACTGGTAAAAAGACTGCACCAGTACATTGTAAAAGAATTTTTCTAATTTAAAAGGAAGATAGAGACGAATTGCAGCAGGTGGTTTTCACCCACATTGGGTTTCCACCTTATATCTTGTGTTCTTGTGTCTGATTGTCTTTCTGCTCTGTTTTACTGTCTCTGGATACTGTTATTGGATTCTGCATAACTAACTAACAATCATCATCAGAAAGATTAAGTAAAATAAAAGCATGTTCTGTATACGTGGGTTTTCTTCTGCATAACGGCGTACAGACGCAAGTTTATTAAATTGAAGTAGCGTATATCAGTTGTTTTTGAAAAAGAATAATTATCCTGATAATACTGATTCACCCCCCCTCTCAGTATTATTTTCAACCCCAGATCTTGTATTGGAGTTTCATGCAATATAATTGTTGTCTCTAATGCTTCATATTGGGTTGACATCTTTTGTTGTGACAACTTTGTCCTCAAATGTCGTGTTAATGACACCACAAACCATGTGTAGTGTTGTGCATCCGACAGTGTCATGTTCGCCTCGCAGATTGTACTTTTCAATCTCTGATTTAGATCCCACGGAGTTTCACCAGGCATCATCATGATCTCCTTGAACCCTATGATCGACTGCATTTATGACTTTGGTTGGCTAAATTCTTTTTTGAAATCAGCCCAGATATCTATTGTTCCCGCATTTGGGTGATCGCTTGAATACTTTATATACCATGTCAACGCAAGGTCCTGTAGCACGCTAACTAGGGTAGCCTTTTTGATGTTATCGTTTGTAACCTCGTGCACTTCCCAAACCACCGTTACCATGAACCAAAATTGTTCTAGATCTTCACTTCCTACTCCTTTGAATACCAGCAACTGAATCGCACTCGTCATGTTTAACTTCTAATTTGTGCGTTGGTTCACGAGGTCCTTCTATGAACTCGTACTACTCCTAATTCAATTAATTCTCAGACTCTTTCTTCGTATGATTCCAGCATCCCGACATCAAACATCCCTTAGGAAAATCCCAATCCTAGTAATAGAACCATTTGTTGACTTATATGGGCTCGACCCAAGTTCAGAAGAGTTATTTAGCCAAACAAATACCGTAGCTATCGACCCTTTTGGCAGCAGTCTGCAGAGCACGGACTAAGGTTTCACCTAAGGTAACAGGGGAGGGTGCTGGAACCAGGTTTTCTCACCCTTAGGATGTCTTCATGTGGTCTGGAGGGTTCATGCGCCGTTCTGTAGCCTTACGCTACTCTGCTTCTGCGTAGATCTAGAACAAGATAAATCCTTAATACTTATTATTAATGAGTTGTTATAGGTCAAATATATAGTTTATTGTCTTTAAGCAAACATTTAATAGAGATAACTAGCTCGTACACACAGAAAAGTTACAGATTTACATAAGCTCATAATATAAGCATTAGCGCATAGATCCAATAGATATATCAATCATAAATTAACTAGATACACAATATTTCAAATTCAACACAGTATTTCAGAAGCAACTTATCTTTATTCAATTCTGTGTAACCAGATCTTCCCTATACACTTAGCTGTAGGGGTCCATGCACATAGTTGCGGACTCTACCAGGCCTCTATACACAGCTGCAAAGCGTCTATCTATCTACCAACACCCTTGACTCGGACTTACAGATGCAGAAAACACTGTCTTTACCCAACCATACCACCATGATTCATCCAAAACACGAACTGCTCTCTACCCTTAAAGCCTCACTCTATTTATACCTTCCCATGGTCCACAAACCATGGGCAGGCCTACTGAATTCCTATTATACTATACTATTTCGTGGGCAGACAACCCTTTGACTTGACCTATTACATTTCACACTCTACATATTTTAGAGATTTACAATATTATTATCCTAACTTCAAGGCTTTCAGCCCCAAAACTGTTACATGGGACCTCCGCTACCCAACGGTATTATGGGGACCTAACATGCCCCTCTCCTTCAAAAAAGTGTTGTCATCAATTCTTGAATAGTTATGGATGCTTTCGTATAAAATTCACATCCTCCCATGTGGAATATTCAATGGGTAAGTTCTTCCACTTGATGAGATACTCTAAAATTAATCTATTTCATCGCTGTCAAGTTCGTGTTTCAGTGACTTCTTCAGGTTCCAATATGATTTTTCCTTCCTCGTCATGTTCTAGAAATATTGTTTGAACTCGGAGCTTGTCACTTATAACCTTAATTAAGCAGGAAACATAGAAAATTGGGTGCACTCAAGAAGATGCAGGAAGTTCTAATTTATATGCCATAGTACCAATTTTTTGCAACACCTTGTACGGACCATAATACTTTGGTGATAATTTATTATCCTTCTTAGCTTGCTTGAGGGACTTTTTTTTGTATGTTTGTAGTTGTAGAAATACCCAGTCACCTAAATCAAAACTTATTTCATTGCGATGTTGATTTTCCTGTTGTTTCATTCTATTATGTGCCAAAGCTAGGTTATCCTTTAGGAGTTGGAGAACTTTTTGTTGATGCTCGACATGATCTTCCACTGCTTGAACCTTAGAATTTTCTCTTAAATATGATGTGATGGACGGTGGATGATATCCATAAAGTGCCATAAATGGGTTCATTTTTGCTGCAGTATGGAAGGAAGTGTTATACCACCATTCAACTAGAGCCAACTATTTGACCCATTGTGTATGTTTATTATATACAAAGCAACGAAGGTATCCTTCCAAAAATTTATTAACTATCTCAGTTTTCCCATCAAATTTACGATGAGAGGATGAGCTATGAGCTAATTGAGTGCCCAGACAGGAAAATAATTATGTCCAAAAAATTTCCAGTGAAAATAGGGTCTCCATCACTTAAAATAATCTTTGGGTTTCAATGTAGCTTTTCAAATTTTTCAATAAATGCAGTAGAAACTGTACTGGCTTTAAATGGATGAGATAATGCACAAAAGTGTACATACTTGGTAAGTCTATCAATTACCACCATGATGATACTCTTTCCTTCAGACTTGCTTAAACCTGTGATAAAATCCATTGAAACCTCCTCCCACCATTGACTTGGAATGGATAAATATTGTAATAAACATAGGGTCTTAATTGTATCAACTTTATTTTGTTGGAAAACCAAGCATTCGACCACAAACTTTTGAATATAATATTTAAGGCCATCCAAAAAACATTCCTTCTTAACCCTATAGTAAGTTTTTAAAAATCCTGAATTCCCTGCTAAGGGACAGGTGTGCAATTCCAAAAAAATATTTTTTTTTGAGTTGGGAATTCTTACATAGGTATAAGCAATCTTTGTACCATCACAAATCATTTTTCCAGCTAAATGTATTAGATGCATTGGGATCTTGCTGCAAGTTCTGAATGAGTTCCCAAACTTCTTCATCATTCATCCATTCATCCCTTGCTTCATTTATCCAAGTTGGTTGGATAATAGAAATCAAACAATGAAATTCTTCCACATCCTCATCCTTTCTTGAGTGTGCATCTGTAACAACATTTTTCTTCCATTTTTAGTAGATGATTTCAAAGTCATAACCCAACATCTTTGTGACCCATTTTTTCTTCTCTTCTAAATATAATCTTTGTTCTAAAAACTATTTAATACTATCGTGATCCGTTTTTACCTTGAAGTGTCTTCCGATTAGGTAGGCCCTCATTTCTTAAGTGCATGTAGTAGTGCTAACATTTCCTTCTCATAAATAGATTTATCTAAATACTTTCCTTTGATTATATGACTTTAAAAAGAAATGGGTCTTTCTTCATGCATTAAAACAACACCAATTCATTTTCTGAGGCACCGCAGTCCACAGTAAAGGTTTTTGTGAAGTCTGGTGTAGCTAAGGCCAGTGCTTGGCACATTTCCTCTTTAAGATGTTGAAAGACTTTTGTTGCTTCTGGAGTCGAATAGAATTCATATTTATTGAGTAATGTTGTTAGAGGTGTTGTTATTCTCCCATAATTCTTAACGAACTTGCTATAATACGCTATCAACCTGAGAAATCCTCACAGATGCTTTATTGATGTGGGGATTTTCCATTCCTTAATGGATTTAATTTTTTAGGGGTATACCTTAACACCTTCATGAGATACAATATGACCCAAATATTCCACCTCTTGTACTCCAAAGAAAAATTTGGAGATTTTTGCATATAATTGTTTCTCCTCCAATAGTTTGAGCACTCTATCAACATGTTGAAAATGATCCTTCCAAAACTTGTTGTAGATTAGTATATCATCAAAAAATACTAACACAAACTTTCTAACGAAGGGTTTGAAAATGGAATTCACCAAACCTTGAAATGTAGAAGGTGCTATTGTAAGGCCAAAAAGCATGTCAAAAAATTCATAATGACCCTCATGATTTTTAAATGTTGTCTTCAGAATGCATTAACTCTTCATTTTGATTTGTTGATATACTGAACAAAGGTCCAACTTGGTGAGGTAAATTGCTCAATGCAATTAATCCAATAATTGATCAATGACACAAATGGGAAATTTATCTTTAATAGTGAGCTTGTTTAGCTCCCTATAATACAGATACATGCGCCATGATCCATCTTTCTTGTGCACCAATACTATTGGAGAAGGGAAAGAACATTAACTAGGTTGAATTATACTAGCCTCTAGCATTTTGCAACCATACGTTCAATGTCACTCTTTTGAGCATAGGGATATTTGTAAGGCCTTATATTTGGAGGAACACTTCCCAGAATAAAATGAATAACATGATCATGATGATGAATAAGTGGGACGCCTTTGGGAGTCTCAAATACCTTAGAATGATTGTCCAAGGCTTTTTGGAGATATGGAGAAATAGATCATTTCAATGTGGGAATCTCTAGTGAACATAATTGTGTAATTACGCCACATTGTTCTTTATTTAGAAACTTTTTCATGCCGTTAGAGATGATTATATTTCATGGTTTCCCTGCAATACCACTTAATTCGAGTTCATTTCCTTCTAAAAAGAATTCAAGAAAAATTCTTGAAAATTAAAATCTATCATACCCAAAGATTGTAGCCATTGGACTCCTAGTACAACATCAGCACCATCCATTGGAATGGAAATCAATGGAATATTCAACACATATTATCTCATGGATAGCTTGATATTATGACACTTTCCAAAGAAATTTATGGTTCCTCCATTTGAAACCATCACTTGACTCTCTTATGCTAGATATAGGAAGAAATTCAATTCCGTCACTATTTTACAATGAATAAAATTATGGGTACTTCTTGAATCAATCAACACTATTAAATTTTTCTTCTTGATATGTCCTTTTATCTTGATAGTTTGAGGAGTGGTAATTCTAGCTAATGCTTTACAAGATATGGTGAGATTCATTTCTTCTTTCTCTAGGGTGTGTTCTTGGTGCGTATCCTCTTCTTTTTGATGTTTCTTGTTCCTTTTCTTCTTCCTCTTAAAAATCTATGTCAAATAATTTCTTCTCAACACACTTATGACCTTTCTTGTATTTTATATCACAACTATAACAAAGCCCTTTTGATATTTTTCTTCTAATTGTTGTGGTGTAAACCTTGTAGGTTGTGGAAGGCTAGGGGTAACAACACTTCCATATTTATAGTTTTGATTGGTAGGCTTCCATGTTTCCATAATTTTACTTTCAATTTTTCTTTCCAACTTAAATGCCTTCTCCAACGAATCAGGTTCCCAAATCCGAACCTCATGTTGGATGTTATCCTTTAGATTCCTTATGATTACATCAATCCTATGCTCCTTTGGAATATATTTTACCCATATATTTCATTTCTGGAAGTCCTCAATGTGCTCCACCATTGTACCCTTTTGTTTGAGATTTATCAATTCGCCAAAAAAAGGTGTTTCTTTTTGCATCCTCATAATGTGCTATCATTTCTTCTATAAAATTTTCCTAGGTGACAATTTGTTTACAAGAGAAAATCCATCGATACCATACAAATTGATTGGGTTCCAAATATAACGTTTCAATGTGTACCTTTTGTGTGTTTGTCACATTATGGAGGTCGAAATATCGCTCCATCTATAGTATCCATGTGACGAGATCCTTTCCATCAAACTTCCTCATATCGATATTTGGAACATGGTTGGTGTTAAATCTAATGTTAGAGTCTATGAAATCATGACTGAGATTTATTTTGTTCTCATCATGAGTTTCCTCTACTACATCTTCACCGTTAGCAGCATTTCTTGTAGAAAAGTTTCCAAACCTCCTTTCAAACCTTCCATGTCTTTCTTCAAATCTTCAATGTTTACTTCTAAACGATCCATGTTAGCTTCCATGCCATCCATATTAGCTTCCACACCATTCATTTTAGCTTCCACACCATTCATATTAGCTTCATCAACTTTCTTTAAATGAATATCCATGTTATCTTCTATTACTTTTTGTGAGAGTAAAATTTGTTGCACTTGGTCTTGTAATTTTGATATATGATGTTCCATTTCTTCCTCTTCTTCATGAGTTGTGCTAGAGATTTTAGGTTTCTTACTAGGTGTTTCCATTTCATTTCCTTGATGCATCAATTAATGATAAATATGCTTCATTGTGCCCTTTAAATCACTTCAAGCTAGTTTTTCAATCCAAACTTATGCAAACAATTTTAAAAATATTACACACTTTTTTCCTCTCTGTAGGAGCTCAATATTGAAGCTATTGTTTATCTGTAATTTAGGATTTATAATCTTTGAGATTTTTTCTTGTGATAGCCCTCTGTGTCCTCTTTCCAACCTCACAAGTATGATCCATATTTTATTCTCCAAGAAAGAATTATGTCAAATCTCCCACGATGACCAGATTATAGACTAGTTTAGTAGAGTGAACTTGTACAAAGTTCCACGTGTCACTGTTTTTACCTTTGGACCTGAAAACAATATATAGAAAACAAAATTCCATCATCTTTCTATAACTATTGACAAAATTTCAATCTGATGCTCAGAGAAAACATTGTAGTGATTTTCCCAAGGTGATTTGTTTGAGATCGCATTCAGGAGCCTACAAAAGCCCTAACTTCCTCAATTCATATCTTCAACAATACAACGAGACAAGATGTGAAATTTGGTCCCAAAGTTCATCCCTCTGATGGATTAAACGGGTTTTAATTTCAGCTTCTAATACTTCGTAGAAACAAATTTATAGTGAACATTACATGATGACCTATTTGAAGATGTAAAACCCTAGAATCCAAATCTTAGATACCAATTATTATGCAACCAACTCACAAAATAGAAGAATGATATAGATCAATGACTTTAGAAGTGGCCTCTTCAAGGGGGAGCCTCTTTTACATTACACAAATGAAAAATTCTTGGATGATACAAATGATAAGACATCGTTTCTATATATAGGATTCAAAGGGGTCACAATATAATTAGAGATGACATAAGAATAATAATATAAGTGAACAATAATAATAATAGTGGGCTTATATGGGGCACAATAATAACAATATGGGGACAACATGAGAAAAGAAACAAAATTAAGGGGCTACAATGAAAATAATAATAATGGAATACACTAGTATTATAGGGGCCTAACAATACATGTCTCAATATCCTACAAAAAACATGATCTCATATATAAAATATAAAAATAAAAGGTTTAGGTATAGTAGTTGGTCATCGTGAGGAAAAATAAATTCATTTACAAAAAAGGGGAGCATCCTCATAATGGGTGCTTCCCCTAGTACATAGATAGAACATCTAGGGCCTCAGCACATCACTCTCTACATCTCTCACTATAGGCAATCGTACCTCGGTGAGTCCCAGCTCCAAAATTGGCCTTGTTATGGCTATAGCAAAAACTACCCTACAGAGAATGGGGTGTCAATCTTTGTTAGGATTCATCATCCTCTCGATGAAATCCTCACCTAACATCACCCATTTGGCCTCATGAATGTCATGAATTAAGTTTGACAGCCACTGCCTCAAATATAACTCCCTTTGCTCATCTGACTCTTCTTGGACTCACATCCTCTCAACCTCAGTCTTGAGTTCCACCACCTGTCCCCTCTCTGGAGGAGCACATATCACTAGTCACACCCTCTACGTTGGATGCTCCTCTCCACAACCCTCTCTATGGTGCTGTTGTGCATCCGCAACACCTCTCCTTTCATTTAACCACTAATCATCATCTGCATTCACCAAATGACACTAAGGATGCCCAAGAGGACCCATATCTACAAAGAAACATATCAAATTTCAAAATCTTGGTACATCTTAAGTATCACATATAAAATAAAAAATGTACAAAGTGGGTTAAAATTAAATGCATACATACTTGTAGGTCCCCATGAATCTCCTAGGGACAACCCCATCCCTTGGCCACCCGTAAAGTCCATTCATGCATACAGAAACTATAGTATCAACTAAGGGTTGGACATGAGCCAACCCTCTACCATGTTGGTCCAATACTGACCCACATCACCCCTCCAGCTTGTGGCATCAATGGATCCCATCTCCTCATCCGTGACTCCCTTGGTAGATGAGGATCCACCAAAAATATTGCTCACAACATCAAAACCCCCTCATATAGGATGTTACGAAGGACACTCTCACAGTAGAGGCTTGAAAACTTGTGTAACACCACCTCCAATAATTATGTCACCATCTTCCTCTAAAGAAACTTGCCTCATCAAAGAAGGTGTCTGACTGAATCCTCTCCAAGAAAGTTATTTGAATACCTGTAATATGATGTGCAGTCATCATCCCAACAAGACGCATGATCATCAATGTCACCACTTGTTGTGCCTCCAACTTTTCATGATTTTGTTGATGAAACCATCCATTTTTGCATCATTCCATTCACCCATTGTCAGCATTTTTAACCATATTTCTCCATAAACAGACCATATTCCTAGATACATGTTTACATGGGTTATTATTATTATTTCTATTATTTTTAATGGATTAAGAAGAAATTTTCTTGCTTTTACTAATGATTATTTGGCCGGTTCAAGATTCTCCAACTAAAGTCATTTTTTGTAGCTATCTCCATGGTTAAGGTAGTATCACCACTCTAGAAGGAAATATGGCACTTGGTCTTGGTTTCTAGAAGCTCCAATATGTATTTTTTTTGGTCAAACTCCATTGATCTCAGATGTGTGGACCTCTAGCAAAATATCAAAGAAAAAATGAAACAATTTTGACAAGTCAACTTCAAACGTGTTTTATGAGAAAATGAAAATTAATTTCGGAAAATGAAAACATGAGTTTTTTTAGCATGGGACCAATTAGGTTCTAAAATAAAAGTTTTCTAAAATTCGTTACCATTCGAGATATTTTTGGGGTTCTTTGGAGCCCTATTTTTCAAATTGCATAACCAAATGGTTTGGTAATTTCAGAGTCAACGCCCAGTCACCAAAAGGATTGGAACGAGTTGTTATTTCAAAAATTTGTGGCAAGGAGATAAGTGTGATAATATATGGACTAAACTTTGATCCTCGAAACCTTCAAAACATATTTTATTTTATTTTCAAACTAATTTTCTCAGATCTCATGGCCAAAATTCATGCAATGAAATTCTAAGTTTCATGTTGCTTCAAAACTATATAAATTCTAGTCTCT
>APFE031433541.1:32509-54329 GCA_000404065.3 Pinus taeda
GGTATTTTACCCATTCATGAAGTGCGTACCCCCAGTGCACACACTTCAAGGCAGTAAAGCGCGCACACGTGGGGTTCCTTATGTTTAACCCTTGGTATTTAACCGACGGTATTGTGTTATTATGGTTTTGGCCCGTGGTATTGGTCCATGATTTGAGGAAGAGCTTGCCTATATAAAGCAAAGGAGATCATTTGGCTTGGGTATGATTTTGGGTTGAATATCTTAAGATCTGAGATATTGGGTTATTGTTTCAAAAGCTCGATCTATATGAAAGTGAAGTGGAAAGCGAATCTGTTAAGGGTGATCTCTCAAGTGCTACAGCTGTGGAAGTGCGAAGGCGCCACAGAAGGCGCAGTGCGAAGGCACCACAGAAGGCGCAGTGCGAAGGCGCAGTGTGGAGACGCCACAGAGGCGCCACAGAAGGCGCAGTGCGGAGGCGCCACAGGAGACGCCACAGAGGCGCCACAGAAGGTGCAGTGCGGAGACGCCACAGAGGTGCCACAAAGGCGCAGTGCGGAGGCACCACAGAGGCGCAGTGCGAAGGCGCCACAAAAGGCGCAGTGCGGAGACGCCACAGAGGCGCCACAGAAGGCGCAGTGCGGAGACGCCACAGAGGCGCCACAGAAGTCGCAGTGCGGAGGCACCACAGGAGACCCCACAGAGGCGCCACAGAAGGCACAGTGCGGAGGCGCCACAGAAGGCGCAGTGCGGAGACGCCACAGAGGCGCCACAGGAGACGCCACAGAGGCGCCACCAAAGGCGCAGTGTGGAGGCGCCACAGAAGGCGCAGCTGCGGAGGTGTGTGGTGCCACAGAAGAACAATGCATACTTGTACGCAGGCATTACATGGGTGAAGCTGCGTACTTCTCTTGAAATCAATTTAGTTGTCCATGTTTATCCTTGCTGTGTTCTGGGTGTTGAAGTGATGTCTGGTTTCTGGTATTATGATCTGATAATAGCAGTCTGAGAAGTGATTGATTATGTTCTTAATGACTCATCTTCATGTGATCTGATGGACTATATCTGATTGATGACTCTCATTGTATATGTATTGATCTAGTGATTGGGTGATTCAAAAAGTTGTTTGATTATGAGCTTCAATGTTGTCGTTCGGTTCAGTATGAAAATTGATGAAACGTGGTACCTGGAGGAGAGAAGATTGTAGGCTGGTGCCTACGTACTAGTACTTAAGCTAGTACAAAAGCAAAGGGGAATCTTTGGAGCATTGTAGCAGGTAGCAGCCTGTGTACTAGTAAATGGATCGGTTAGTACAAGAGCAAAGGGGGTTGTAGCTCCCGTACTGGTATGAGACTGCACCAGTACAAATATTTTAAAAGGATTTTCTTATTAAGAAGAAGATTGAGATTACTTGCAGCATGTGGTTTTCTCCTACATTGGGTTTCCACCTTATATCATGGTGTTCATGTGTGTGCCTTATGTGTGATGATCTATTCTATGTTACTACATCTGTTAACTGATAACATGGTTGATAATGTTCTAATGCACTCATTGAAGATCAATTAACTTAATCATAAGAAGTTGTGGAAGTAGCATTTATGAATCTGAATATGGAAATGAAAAAGTTTTATTGATGTGATAATACTGATTCACCCCCCCCTCTCAGTATTATTTCCAACAGAAAGAAACACGGATAACATTTGAGGCTTTTGGAGAAGACTTCCTTGCAGATAGACTCAAGCCTTTCTTAAAGTCCCAACCTGTGTCGGCAAAGAATGATGGAAACATAAAATTTGTTGGCCATTAAGGAGGATTTAAATCCTGATAAGGTCCACTGGTTGTGTAGCCATAAGGTTGCATCATTTTTGGTATTAGAGTGGGAAAATATTTCCTACGGAAAGGAGTTTTTGCATGCTGAGAAAGAAGAGTGTGAGCAGCCAAGGTGACAGAGCTGGTAATCAGAAAGACTGGCAAGATAAAAAGACTAAACAAGTGTGTTTTGTGTGCAAGGGTTCAAAGGTTGCACAAGGAGAAAGCAGGTCTTGGAAAGAGACATATGCTGACAATAGTAAAGAGGTAAGATAGCAAAGGAAAAGTTGCAGAGGGCAAATGGCCAAGGAAAATAAAGGTCAAAGATAACATAAATGAAAAATAGTAGAGAGAGTTGAGAATTTCATTCTCAAGGGAGATTTTAAATCCGAACACATATCAGAACAGAGAGGAGAAGATTTTTACTCTAAAAAAAAAAAGAATTTGCAGAAAGCAAGTAATTTGAGACAGTGCATGCAAAATGCAGATGGACATGATCCTGTAGGGATCATAAAAAAATATATATGATGATATTTGTTTTAACTGAGTTGATAAACTGTGATTGAAGGTTTTCAGTAGCAGGCAAAGGGAAAAGTAGAGCAAAGAAAGCACACTGAAGTGGCAGTGAACCTGAAGTATCCAACAAGAGATTGGATAGAGAGGAGAACTGAAGTGTTCTCAAGGGAGAGTGAGAGAGGATGACTGAAGTGTTCTCAAGGGAGAGTGAGAGCTTGCAGAAGCCTAGATGGAGCAAATATGTTGTGCAAGAGAAGGTTCCAGAAAGAGGACCATGCTTACCAAAAGACTGAGTGAGGAGAGCTTAGTGAGGTAAGATTGCAGTAAGGAGGACTCGTTGTTGCGAAGGCTTGTTGCAGTGGAGAGAGGAGCTCAAGAAGAGAAGATGAAGACAAAGATGATGGAAGGTCATTGGAGAGTTTCTCAAGAAAGCCACTATAGAGGGAAGGATGGAAGATAAAAGGCATAAAGAGGATGAGTCAAGAGGAGCTTGAAAAGCAACTTGCTGACATGAAAGCAATATTGGAGATATTGACAGAGCTGCTACAAGAACTAGAAGACCAGAAAATAGGATGGACCTTTCCATTAAAAGGAAAGAAGGTGATTTGGTGGTCATTACATATGAGGTTGAAGCAAAAGGAGATTGTCTTATGGACAAAGGAACTCAAATTTGTTGAGTCAAGGATAAGAATTGAATATTCCACAGGAAAAATTGTTCAGAGGAAAATGCTTGAAGAAGCAGGAGGAGCAGATGAAGTTATCTGCAAGCCATAAGAAGGAATATCTCTGGATGATGATGAGGAAGAGGTGAGATTGTATGAGGGTCTCAAAAGTTTAGAAGAGAACTTGCATCAACATACTGAAATGTTAACAGGAAACCTTAAGGAAAGCTCAAGGAGATATACTGAAATGTTGATAGGTAGACTAGAAGGAAATTCAGAGAAATAGGTTGAACTAGTGACAAAAGGTAAAATTGATGGAACCATGGAAACACAACCTTATGAGAAATATGCAAATAAAGTAATTGATGTTCCACATAAGCTTCCAACATTGCATACACCGTTGTCAGAAATCTTGGCTACAATGTTACCACTTGAAGGAAGGTCAAGTATGTAAGAAGGCTAGATGAGCATTAGGAAGAGTGTTTTATCAGTAGAAAAGAATTCATTAATTCAAGATGTAGCATCTAAAAAATATTCTATAGAGGATGTGCAACTTTTCAAGAGCAGTCCAAGAGAGACAAAAGAGGTCAAAGAGGGTTTAAATGACGTGGAAGTATCAGTTCGACAGTTAGGGGAAGACAAATCATCGTTGAATATTCCATTTGTTGGTCAATGGAAGCCTAGCGAAAATTCCATCAAATGTAGTGATCAACCCTGTTCTGCTCCCGTGGTTTGGGATGCACATCAAGCTAGTTCCCTTGAGAAGTTGGCAGGTGGGGACATAAAATCAATTGAAGAAAGGGTTAAGTTGCCGACATCTTGTCTTCACGGTGATAGAGGTAATCTTACAGCATTAAAAGAAACTCAAAATTTGAAACATTTAACTTTGGGAAACAACAATCACCCTGTCACAACAAGACATTCTGATTCCACCGAGCTGAGTAATGTATCAATAACAGGGTTTCCCATAGTTGGTAGATACATTTCTTGGCAGGAAGCATGTGGTCCTAGCTATTGTTCCTCTCCACCAAGTGGCTCATCAACATTGTTTTCAAGTGATTCAGTGTCATCCACATGGAGTGTAGTTGACAGTCCTGGAAGAGAAAACTGCATAGAAGATGAGAGCTCAAAAATATTAGTGAAAGCAACATATAAAGGTGAAAAAGGACAACCAATGAAGATTTTCAAAGAATTTCATGAAGAAGAGACTATGATTTCTAAAAACATAGTAAAATATCATCATGTTTTTCATGATGATAGGCATGATTGAGTCAACCATGGGAGATGTTGAGTTGATCAACCTAGAAAACATACCTCAAGGAAGACAAAATGAAGTAGAAATTCACCTAGCAAAAGGCGAAGAAAAGGAAGAAGAGCTGACAATGATAAGAAGTCAACAACAAGATCAAGGAGAAGAAGAAAGAAGCTCTCATCAAGAAGCTAATGTATGGGAGAAGGAGCTAGAGTTACTGGAGAAATGGCTAAAAGCACCAGTACCCGATGAAGACTGCAAGAGGTCTATAGTAAAGGAAGCAGAAACAGAGGAAGAAGTTCAAAACTGTGAACTAGGGCAAGGAATCATTATTAGAATAGATGATGCAGAGGAAAAACTTGAAAACTCTTTGAAGGAGTTAAATCAACACACTTAAGTGTTGATGAAAGAAGAAAGTCTAGAACAACAAGTTGAAATACTGTTGAAAGGAGACACACAGTCTGAATGTGTGAAACAGAGGAAGATGCAACTGGACAGTGGCAACAAGCTAAAGCAGGAAGGAAGAATTAATGAAGAAGACCAGCAATAAGATCTACTGGAAACAGAGATTGAGAACATAAAGAAACTGATGTTGAAGCAGGCCAGAAGACAAAAGCTGGCAACATCAGAAAAGGTGATCAGTCAAGTACTAAAAGATTTTCAGCAGGTTAAGAGAATTTGTCCAAATGATATTGATTCCACCAAAAAGCTTGAAGAGACCGAAATAGTAGTCAAAAAAGTTAGATTTATTGAGGCCATCTCGGTGAATGATCTTGAGAATCATTCTGTTGTTTATTCCATTGATTTTCATTCAATAAAGGTAGAGCACCAGCATAGAATATAAGGAGAAAATGTAGCATTAGAATTTATAAAGAAAATGATGGATGACTTCAAGAATCAAGAAAATATACACAGAAGGTATGCATTTCAAATATTATTGCAAGTAAAGGATTTGTTGGAGGTGATTCCATCGTTGGTTGACATCAGTATTCCGAATGGAAAGAAATTCACTGTTTGTGGTGACATCCATGGTCCGTATTATGAACTTTTGAACATCTTTGAGATTAGTGGGGTTCCTTCAGAGGACAATCCCTATCTTTTTAATGGTGATTTTTTTGATCGAGGATCATTTTCAATTGAAGTCATACTTGTGCTATTCGCATTCAAGTGTATGTGTCCAACTGAACTCTATCTTGTAAGAGGAAATCATGAAAGAAGGGGCATGAACAAGATTTATAGTTTTGGGGACGAAGTCAAGTCCAAGTACAGTGAAAGCATGGTTGAGCTTTTCACTGAAGTGTTTTGCTACTTGCCTTTGGCTCATGTTCTTAATGACAAGATTTTTGTTGTTCATGGTAGTCTTTTTAGTGTTGATGGTATAAAACTGGATGATATCAAAGAAATTGTTCGATTTTTAGACCTAAAGAGGGTCTAATGTGTAAAATACTTTGGAGTGATCCACAGCCCCGTAAAGGGCGTGGACCCAGCAAACGAGATGTTGGTCTGTCTTTTGGAGAAGATGTGACCAAAAGGTTTTTCCAAGAAAGCAATCTTGAGCTGGTGGTCAGGTCTCATGAAGTCAAAGAGGAAGGTTATGAAATTGAACATGATGGCAAACTTATTACGGTTTTCTCAGTTCCAAACTATTGTGACTAGAGAAGGAAGATGAAGCAGGAAGAAGCTAACATGCAGCGGAAACGAAGGAGTAGAGATTATGGACAACTCTGGAACAAAGTCTGGGATCTAGGTGGAAATTTCTTTTTTTCTTTTTCTTTTTGGAAGCACATGATCAGGAGATCATGAATGTTTTCAAGTGTGGGAGTCTGATGCAGGAACATTGGCTCAAGTACCAAATTATATCTAGGTTAGCTTAGGGGGTTGTTGGTATTACTAGGAAGTTGGTTTCCTGGGGTCGACTAAATGTATTTTTATAAGTTATTAATAGGTTTGAATTGCAAGTGTTCTCGAATGTTTGAGAACCTGATTAGATCTATTCTGGTGAGATTTTGTAGGGATAAGAAATCCTTATTTATGTTTTAGTTAGAGGTTTGTGGGTTGTTGGGGATATCAAGATCTAGTTGACGAAAAGGTGGAGTTGAATCATAAGCAGTTTAGAATCTTAGGTATAGAAGATATATTCAAAGAATGTAAGAGGAATGGGGAGAGGTAGATCGAATGGGGGGAGGTCTGACAGAGAGAGAGGGCTAGGGCAGAGCACACACTTCCTTGTATGATCAGGCCATTGAGGTGACAATAATATGCTAATAAATATTATGCATATTAAATCTGTAATAGTTATGTGCTTCTGTGACTTGATCTCCCCATGGTCAATTGGACAAGTGTGTAAGTGTCTGTTCAGAAATCTCTATGTGATTTATGTGATGACCAATAAATGATTAATGAATATATGAAATGTTGCTAAGGAATTTGCGTGCAATCCCTGTAATATGAAATGGCAATGTTTGAATGCATGAATTGTGATCACTGGATGGGTTTCTCCTGGTAGCTAATGGCACAGGAATTACGAGGTTCCTGTAGAAGGGTTTGAATACCTTTCTGGCGTAGAAATCGTTGTGATTGATATGAATCAAGTTTTGTATGTTGTATTAGAGGAACCTGTCATAGGTTAAATCTAGAATCAAGTTTTCTATGTTGTATCAAAGGAAACTGTCATAGGTTAAATCCAGAGTCAGTAATAAATTGTTAATGTCACTGGAATCGCCATGGGAAGTCTCTGCGTGGTGTTTGTAAATTTCCGTTTCATGGAAGTCACCTTCTGGTCATAAATGAACTAATACTTCTATTGACTAGGGTCCCGCTCAGAGATCTGGAGACCCTGCCTGAAAAGTGGAAAAAGGAAACTAGACCTAAGGTATCTAATCTCATCACAACTAAGGATACAGAAACTCTATTGGACTCGGGGACCACAACTGCTGTTGGTTTGTTTGACTCATTAGAGGGCACTGAAAATAGGAAGTTGAAGCCTCGTCCAGGCAAGAATACGATGTGTTCTTTTGTCAAACAGTTAGTGAATGCGTAGCCGTTGTTCTTAGCATTAACACAAAGACAAAGAGGGAAACATTGGTGTTATTTAAGAAGCTGCATAAAAAAAAAAACCCATTTTGATGGAAAATTCGAGAAAGCTACCATAACTGAGTTCGCCTTTGTAAACAAGCTAGCATTAGTGATGACTTTCACCAGGGAAGGTGCTAATACAATATTTGATAGTTCTATAAAGAACCAAACCCTGCTCTTTGTAACTGCCAAGGATTATGAAGAGATCATTCCATCATTTCAAGACGCTGCAAAAGAATTTGAGGGAAAAATCCTTTTTGTGCAGGTTGATTCTGACAATGCTGATGTTGGGAAACCAGGTATGGAATGCTTTGGCTTAAGTGGAGATGAACCAAAGGTAATCGAATTTGTTTCATCTAGAGAGCCCAACAAATATATTTTTTTGAAGTTGAAAGAAATACAGATAATATTTGAGGCTTTTGGAGAAGACTTCCTTGCAGATAGACTCAAGCCTTTCTTAAAGTCCCAACCTGTGTTGGCAAAGAATGATGGAAACATAAAATTTATTGGCCATTAAGGAGGATTTAAATCGTTATAAGGTCCACCGGTGGTGCAGCCATAAGGTTGCATCAACTACCATCATAGAAGTCCTAACATTATAACAGTATTGAAGGTGTTATTAATAGTTTGTAATTTTGTATGTATAATTAATTTTATAAGTAGGAAATCCCGCTATGAAATAGGAGGCAGGAGAGGAGAGTAAAAGTTGAAAAATTGAATGTTCTATTTAGACTCATTTTTTGTAATATTTTTTAACAATTGCTTGTCCTATTGGTTAATGCAATTAGTTCTTCCATAATATATACATGTCTCTCTTGTATTTTAATTATTCATGTTATGGTCTATGAGTCTTGTATGTTAGAATAATTTTATGAGAATATTGGGATCTTATTATAACTAGTTGATCGATCTTAATGTGATTTCTGCTTATAATTGTTATAGGAAAGATTAATATGTTGGCAAATATATGATCATTAAATGATTTATTTATATCTAAAAAAAAGGAAATTTTGGTTATTTTTCTTCGACTCCATTTAGCCTAGAAATTAACCTCCCCAATCCTAAAGGAATTAGTATTGACTTTTAATCAAATAAAATGGGTATATACAAAGGAAGGGATCGAAATATTATTAGCAATTAGACATAGTTTACAACATATACTCCTTAGCTTCAAGTGGCAACTAGACATAGTTTACAACATATACTCTTAGCTTCAAGTGGCAACTAGACCCACATATTGGTCAAAGACTACCACTCCAAACAAAAGTAGGTTTGATTAGGACATGTGGTTGAGTTTTCTTCCTTATTGATGATTGCCTCTGCAGTTTTCCTATTTCTAGCATCAACACTTGTATAAAAGACAACTATGCAAAAAGAATCACACAACCCTAATACACAAACAAAACTAAAATTCCTTACCAAACCAAGTTTCAATGAATAAATAAAAAAAAGCAACTCAAAAGAATAAAACCAAAAACTTCAAGTACTAAAATATTGATAAAAGAACCACCAATAAAATAGAGAACCAAGCCCTTTTAGACAACCACTCTCTACAAGTCTAAGAAAAACAAACCCTAAAAAAATAGCATTTATGCAATAATTGCTTTTTACAAGCCTAAGAAATCGAGACCCTAGAAAAAAGATAACATTTATTGCATAAAGCACGAAGAAAATTTAAAAAACTCACTTATAACAGTGGCACACTACCCCAACACAGCCAGGGACCAAATAAAGATCATAAAACTTTTCAACAAAACCTTGGGAAATCAACTATTTGAAAGTGATATCCTAAATGTTGTTACCAAAAAACACATTGTTCAATTTTCAAAAATCTCACATATATATTCAATTTCTTTAAAAAAGCTTTGAGGAAACAAAATGTCACATTTAACATAATTGTTAACATATTTAATTATGACTATTAAATTGTTGCAATATGTCACAAAATTAAAATAAATAATATTGTCACTTCCAAACGTAACATCTCATATTATTTATCATGAATGGTTGAAATGTGGTAGTGCATTTAGTTAAGCCATATTATATCCCAAAATGTTGTAGCATAACATAACACTGTATCAGCCATATTTTGAAACGTGGAATTCAAGCATACTATTACCTTTAAAATGTCATAATATGATATAATATTTATGTAGACCACCATAATTATGACCACTAAAATATTGCAATATGTTATAACTTTAGTGTTGATGATACCTCAATGCCAATCTTATATTCTTATATTATTGTTCTTTAAATGTCACAATCTAGCATCATATTGAAGTCAGTGTTACAATTAGATTGAAATGATGTAATGACATAATATTGAATTCTATTTCTTCAATTAATTATCTTTTAATTTTATAATTTCTTAGGATATTAGAATAAACCATATTATCAATTTATTAATATAAAAATATAGCATAATAATGAAGTTGATCTTTCAACGGGTCAAACTGATATTATATTATGCTCTCCCTTAATGTTGCAATTTGAAATAATTTTGAATTCATTTTTTTATTATTACAATGTGATATACTATATAAGTCAACCTATTGTATTGTGACCTAATATCTAAGTTAACAATACCATTACAATGTAACTTAATATGAAAGTCAACATCTTCATGTTTAAGTAATATAGTATTAAAGCATTTTCTCCCTGTCTCAATGTTATATAATATCTCAGTCAATCCCTTAATGTGACAATGTGACATAACAATGAAGCTAATTTCTTAACTTATTACTCTTGAAATGTCATAAAGTCAACCATGGTTGCTTAAAGTGAATCACATTCAATTTTTATTAACCAAAAACAATTTTAATTGATTATAACCATACAACTAATTATGATTAATAAACATTCAGGAAAGTCAACAATAAATGATAATAATATAAATATATTGTTATTAGCCTAGATTGTGCCACAAAAGGTAGTAGAGAAATAATTTTTCAATCAACATTTTCAATATTTTTAGTTGAATTTCAAAATTTATTGCATTTTCAAGAGTTTGTTGTAATGTTTTCCAAAAATAAATAAATGTGAGAATATTGTAAAGAAAAAAAAATGTTATCAGAAAAGTGAAATTTTAAATTTTTTTATTGATAAAGAGGTACACAAAGACTAATTAACTGTGGTTGGATTTGACTATATATAGAGAAAACTAAAAATTGTCATGTAGTCATTCCAATCTCAAAAAAAAATAAATGTATAGATATCATGTCCTATCAAAAAATAAATACAAGGATATAATAGTAGAATTTTATTGTACAAAATTATGAGTCTATTGTACTAATTCAAAGCCATTATGTTCATATAGCTACAATTCAATAATTCCAATGCCTCTCCACCCTTGCTTTGTACTCTCATTGTTCAATGAAAGTTGAGGACATTGCCACCCAATTTTCGAGGTGAGAGGGAATTTTTTATTTATAAAACATAAATAATTCTTCAAATAGAAGTGGACAAAAACATTTCTTTATAAAACATAGCTATCTTGGAATTTGGATAGACATTTTGTGTATTTTGTTATTAGGTTAGTCCAGAAGAGGATTTTCATATCTTTTGCATCTTTCATTGTGATCCTGATGCCAAGAAAACCCGCGTAACCCATATTTACGATTACCTCTTTTCTGTGAAGAGGCTGAGTCTTTTTAGATAATATATAATTGTGAGTTGGAGACAATTTTCCATATCAAATAAAATAGCCTAATAGAATGCCCCTATCCATGTGTATATATATTTTACTGGGTTTGTTGAATCTGAGTGGTGTCTCAATGAACTCGTCAACATGTTTAAGTATGGGACTCCAATTATTCTAGTGTTCTACCATGTTGGCCCCACTAACCTTTAGTGGATGTAGAGGGAACATAAAGTGTATTCTAAGGGCCTATCCAAATTGGAAGAGAAGAAAATATGCAAATCTAAAACTGTGGATGATCCAGGAGGATGTTGGTTGCCACCCACCTATCCCACTTGGACCCCCACAACTGTCTCTTTTAGTTTTTTAATTTCCGTAATTGTACCACAATTTACTATTTTTAGCAATTTTTCGGGTCCTAAACTTCTAGAGCCGTTTTGAGGCTCCAAATGACATTCTTTGGGAAATCTGGGAGGAACATGGGTCTATGGACTGATGTTGGTCTTCCCAAACTTGTAGTTCTTAGATAAATATTTCTAACGAGCTATTGTACACATCAAACGGAGATTGTATGCCAAAGTTAAGACCTCGGGAAATTGACGTACCAATTTACCCAAATAGGGCCCACAGTTTGGCGTTTCATCTTCTAGGGTTAGGTTTTTCGATGTTTAGGGTTTTCCATTGTTTCTCAATAATAAATAGGCCTTTGAGCCTCATTGTAACACAGTTCAGAAGCATGTAGCCGCCACATCTCTTCTTAGAAATAAGCTACCATCGCCCTAGCTGGTTTATTTCCATTTCTGTTTATAATCATATTTCAATATTTTACATTAATGAAATGAAGTATTATTTCTGTTGCATATTTGTGTTTATGGTTATCTATATAATTTTTTGCGTTCCTATTTAAATTCAGATTAGTGGTATCAAAGCGGTTTGCTTTTTATCTGTTTTTCTTTGCATGTCCCCAACGAGGTTAGGATATAAGGAGTTAGGGCTTGAACTGGTCGAACTTTTGCAAGACTAGCCTCAAAAATCCCGATGACCTACCATGGCGTAAAGAAAGCTGAGGAGGCAGGAGATCCTATCAAAATCTTGCTCGAAGAAGCCCTCGAGCAACAAAGGAATGTGATGATGGAGAGCTTTGCCCATATCCTTCAGCAGCTACCCAGAGGTGACGCATCGACTTCCAACAACTACTCTGGAAATGACACACCATTTAAGGTACAAGTTAATTTTGAAATCCCCATATTCAAGGGTTAGATAGATGCAGTTATCGTAGATAAATGGTTAAATCTACTAGAGGGTTATTTTTTTGTTCATGATTTTTCCAATCGGTAAAAGATTATTTTCTCACTTCTCAAAGCAGCCCCCCACGTCAAGGACTAGTGGGAAACCTACTGCGAGCAAAAGGATGAAAGTACGGGCTCAGTAGTTTTAGTCACACCCACTTGGATTTCATTCTGGGATGCCATCAAGGATCAGTGCTACCCTGTCAAAAGCTACGAGGACAAATACATAAAGTGGACCACACTGCGGCAGGGAAGGGACCAAGATGTGTCGGAGTTCACAAACATTTTTCATACCCTTCGCAAATAGTTGGGTATCAAGGACTTTGAGCTACATTTGGTACTCAAATAGTGCTATTGCCTACACACATACATCTAGGAAGAGATGGAGTTCCTGAACTTCTCTGCGCTTGGCACGGCGTACTGATACATTGTCAAAATCGAGTAGATGTTTAAACAAAAGAAGCAAGACTTTGGATCTGAAAATCCGAAGACCAAAGGACAAAGCCAAGGTGGGGTGACCCAAGACAACTCGTTGAAGCCACAAGAAAATAACGACACAACAAAGTCAAAGAAGGGCACAGGAAAGTGGTGTGAGTTCCACAAGAGCCCCACTCACAACACAAGTGAGTGTCGGATCAAGTAGTCACATGTGACTGAGTTGAAGGCTTTAGAATCAGATGCATGTTACAACCCTGAGTCAAAACCTGACAAGGGGAATGGAAAAGGGAAGCAGATCATTGATGTAGAGCCCAGCTTCACTGTTGCTACCACCAAGATCCAGAAAAATGACCTCGAAGATCCAGAGGAGGGGGAATGTCTTTTCCACTCACAGATGTGGGTGAAGGGTTCGATCCTGCAATTCATTGTCGAAAGTGGTAGCCAAAAGAACCTCATTTTAGCAAATGTCGTGAAGCGGTTGGGCCTACCAACTACACCACACCTGCAGCCATATAGTATCGTGTGGCTTCACCATGGATGAGATCTTCGAGTTCGCTATTAGTGTCGCCTTCCCTACAACATCAAGCCCTTCACAGATGAGGTATTGTGTGATGTTACACCTCGGGATGCTTGTGATGTATTATTAGGCCAACCATACTTATGGAGGTGACATGTTATGTATGAGTCAAGGCCTCGTGTTGTTATTATTTATCTGGGTAATTCATTATACAGGATACCGGAGGTAGCCCCACCTACCACCACCTCTTTGATCACTACTAAGAAAGGTAGCAAGCTCATCTCATAGACTAGGAAGTTTATTTTTTGTTTGGTTCGCTCCCAATGCAAGGGGAATATTGTCACCACATCCATGACCTCCGTGAAGGGTTCCTCCATGCAGCAACAACAACTAAGGGATATGGTCATGACAGAACACATGAACATATTCTCCTCACCTACAAGGGTACCACAGAAGTTTCAAGTCGGTGACAAAGCCTGGTAGCATCTGCAGAAACATCACCTTACCAGAGCCCTTCAGAACCTCAGACCACTCTGACATGGTCCTTACAACATTACCAAGGCTATGGAAAATAGTGATTTAAAGCACATCATTCCTCCATTCCTTTTCCCGCACCAAGTGTTCAATGTGTACCACCCTCGACCATGCTTCCCACCATTACTGGACACATCAAAGATTGCATAATAGATCACTAGGGACCAAGTTCAACAGATGGAGGAACTCAATGCAATGGGGACCATTGCTTCCTAAGGGGTGAGGAATGATCCAGGTGGATGTTGGTGGCCACCAACCTATCCCACCTAGACCCCCACAACTATCTCTTTTATTTTTTCAGTTTCTGTAATTGTAGCACAATTTGCTATTTTTAGCAGTTCGAGTCCTGAACTTCCGGAGCTGTTTTGATGCCCTAAACGATTTTTTTCTAGAAATCTAGGAGCAACATGGGTCCATGGACTAATGTTTTTCTTCCTAATGTTGTAGTGCTCGAATAGATCTTTCTAATGAGCTATTTTACGTGTCAAACAGAGATCACATGCCAAAGTTACAACCCCGGGAAATTGATGTACCAATTTACCCAAACGGGGCCCACCATTTGGCGTTTCATCTTCTCAGGTTAGCTTTTTGGATGTTTAGGGTTTTCCATTGTTTCTGAAAAATAAATATGCCTTCAAGCCTCATTGTAACACGGCTTAGAGGCATGTAGCCACCACATCTCTTCTCAGAGATAAGCTACCATCAAGCTAGCTGGTTTGTTTCCATTTCTGTTTGTAAGCATATTTCAGTATTTTAGATTAATGAAATGAAGTATTATTTCCGTTGCATATCTGTGTTTATGATTATCTCTGTAATTTGTTACATTCCTATTTAAATCCGGATCAATGGAAGAGAAGCCACAACATGATTCCAAAATTATTAAAAAGTTGAGAGACGTTGTTTCTATTGTTGCAAATATAAGTGTGTTATATTTTCAACATATGTGTAATAGGTGATAACCTTAGTGATACTATTTGTTTTATGCATAACTACATGGTATTTCAGCTTGTATGTCTAACTATTTTTCTCTATATTTTTGCGAATAACCCAGCACAAGGGTGAGCTCATGTAAAATATTGTTGAATGTGTGTTGAAAAGGGTTAGAGACCTTCCCTACCCCACTTGACTAAATATATTGTTGGTTTGAATGAAGAGATAGGGAGTTTTGAAAAAAAGCTACTAGAAAACTAGTAGAGTGGAAAAGTTTAGGTATAATTTCAATTATTACTTTTTGTATTTCGATTTATTGTCTTCTATTTTTATTTTTCTATTTTCATTTCAGTTATGCAATAAGAATTTAATTATTTTCATTAATATAATGATTATATATATATATAATATATATATATAGATACTCACTCTAATATATCTCTAGTATTTTATATGAACAAAATAATTAAATATGTATTCCTATTTTTCACCATGTCAACCTCGTTGACTTTCAGTGGATGTAAAGGGAACATAGAGTCTTTTCTAAGAAACTGCAGAAACTAAAAGAGAAGAAAACATATTACTCTAAAAATATGTAAGAGAAACTGATGAGAACCAATATTGCAACAAGAATGTTGCAACTCATGGGCTGCCAACTTTACTTTATCAACCTGGGGTTTGTACAAAATTGGAGGTGATAGTGTTGTATACACAAGTAAAAGTGATGGTTCTGCCTTTTGTGACTATTCAGATGGCGAGAGACCGCTATGGCTTGTCAAGCCATCCTTCTATGGATTCAGAAGAAGCTTGATTACTAATGAGGGAAAGAGAAATCTACTCTAAGAGAAAGCTTGTCTACTGCAGTAAGGAAAAAGACTGAAATCCAACACTAAAACACACCATTTCCTACCTAATTGCTAAGAGACTATTTTTTAGAAAGAATGCTAGGATAACATGTATGAAATTCAACTATCTTAAGCATGTAAACTCAAAGCATCAACATTCTACTACTATGCATGTAAATGGCTACAACAAATCTATTTTTTATAAGAAGAGCTTTGGCGTAAATCACATAAAAAAGACCTTTGTCGACGTGTTTCGAACCAACTAGTGTGGTTCATCGTCAGGAAAAACAAATGTGAAAGCTAATCTCTTTTGGTGATGTGGCAGGGGGCTTAGGGATGTTGGTGGATGGTTGGAAGGTTTGGGAGATCGTTCTGTGACCTTGTGTGGCTTCCTAGAGGTTTTCCCTCAATTCACCCTCAAAACACGCCACTCCAGGAAAACCTACAGGATGTCCTAAAAGCCTACATGATTCCCTGTATTTCTACAAGATACAATCAAGAGCAAGGCGATGGGTGTTGAAGGAGACGAAAGGCTTAGGGAAGGTTGCTAGTGGATGGACTGGAGTGAGAAAATTCCTAGGATCACTAAGAACTCAAAACCAAGGTTGGGAGATGGTTGAATTTTCTCAACATGCTTGGAGAAGTTTCCTTGAAAAATGATGAAATTGGTGAGGGTCTTAGTGAAAGCAAGGAATGATCATGGATGGATGAATTTGGGAGGAGGTTTCCAACTATGAGATATCTCTTTGCTTTTAAAACACCTACACTACATCAATCATTGATATTTTCCCAAAAATCATGTAAACAGGAAGAATTTCAATAAGCTAGAAAAACAAAGTTTAATGGGCTAGCTGTCTACTTCATGCATTAGGAAAATTTGCAGAACAAGATGAAATCACTGATGCGATCTACTATAATATTGAAGATGGAAGAAATGATAATTAAATCCTACACTTGCAAACCAATCAAATGCTGGTTCAAGTACAGTAAACTATAAATTCTATGAGAAAGTATAATTTTGTCTTTTTGGGGTTGCATAGGGGCCCTTTCCTCAAATCTTGATCCCTGAAGGAAGAGGTGAGGCCAAGACACCTACTAATATATTTTTGAGGCTCCTTTTATCCCTTCTAACCTACTGCTGAAGTAAAGAAAAAATGGAAGAAAACTAATAAACAAACTAAGCAAATCTACACAATTTGCAATGAAATACTTCTAAGGACAATTTAACCATGAATCTATGAAATTAATCTAAGCATACAGATACAATAAGAGGAACCTTTGCTTCTAGGGTTGAGCACTAACTGAAGAGCTTCAGCCTTCTGATTTAACATAGTGTTGGATCAAGAAAAATTTCATTCTCATTATCGAAACAGAAAATTAGATAGCAATGTCTTCCACAAGTCTGAAGCTAAACAATAACTAGTATTTTTACAACAAAAATACAAATCCTAATGAGGCTTTAGGCCTCTTTATTTACACAACTGAAGTCTCCAACGACTTCCTTAAATCTAGGGAGGCTCGGTTCCCAAACTTGAGATGATCTAACTCTTTGACTATGACTTTCTCAGCTACCTTTTGATATTCATGACTTGGCTGCTTGTACTCCGAGTTAGTGTGATTGATGGAGGGATATTCAAATGTGGGAGGAGTAAATGAGGAGGATTTACCTCCTACAATCTCTCTTCCTTGTCCCATTCAAGTTTCAACCTTTCATCTTGCCAAAATTCCCTAATTTCCTCTCACAAACCTGCATTCAATGCACATTAGTCCACTAGGCATAATATCTCACTTTGACTCATCTCATTAAACAAAAATATAAAAAAAACATGTAATAAATTGCGAGAAGAGTTGATTTGACTAAGCTAGGAGGTGAATTAAGGTCCACATAGTCACCCAATGATGAGGCTCATCATCACCCCCCTACTGAAAGTGTTGCTCATCCTCTGAGTAACTCAATCAATATCAATATCTTTCATAGCCCTGGTGGCCTCCCTAACATCCCATGCTTCAACTATGTTTTCCTCTTCTTGTGCATAGAATTATGCCTTCCTTTCTATCTACTTGTACTTATTTCTTTCTTCCTCTTCCTTCCTTCCTTCTAACATCCCCAAGAGTAGTGGTGGACTGAGTCTCAAGCCAATCCAATTGACTTTGAGCCTTTGGATGGTTTTCTTGTACATGGGTGTCCTGTTCAGTGCTTCTCTCATTCTTTGAGGAGAATGGTACTATCTGATTTTCAAATTGTATGGCAGAGTATTCCATCTCCTTTGGGAAGATTACATGTTTTCATCCCCTAACAGCCTAGATATATCCTCAAAATGTGTAATTTATTGTTCTTGGGTAGCAAGATACCTAGGTGCAAGTTGAGGACCATTTGAAATTAAGTTATGTGTGTTGATGATAACCACTGGATTTGACTGCTTATATCTTATCATGAGAGGCTCTATTTGTTCCATTGCCAATATCTTCTTCATTTATGCAGCCCTTTCTTCCTCATGGTTCATCCATGATGCCAAGGCTATTAATTGTAGATCACCTAGTTTTTCATTAGGGTCCCATACATTCAAATCTGTTAAGGCCATGTTATGCAAGTAGAACTCAGACATCTTAACCCTATCCTCCAATGTGCTTTGATCACAGAGATCAATGAATTGTCTCTATGCTAGGGTCTTGATTTGGAACTGCAACAACTATTCCTTAAGGTATAATGCATAGGACTTTGCTGGCATACTGAACTGGATTGCTTCTAAAGATAGACTAGCCATGGTTGCCAATTGATTCTCTTTTTCTTGTATTTGTCCTTTCAACCATGTATTTTCTGCCTCCAACTGATTTTTCATTATGGTCTCTCTGTTGCTTAGGCTGCTTAGTTCTCTGCCCATCTCTTTGAGCTTTTCCTCCATGTGACCTACGTCCTCTACTCCCTTGGACTTGGCAATCTACATCCATCTATGTGTTCTGAATATTTCTTTCTCAAGCTCAAAGAATAATGGGAAGGAAAATTTTTGTAGAATGACCCTTCTTCCTTCAATAAATCTGTAGTAGAAGTCAAAGTTAGGTTGAGGACTAGGTTCCTTAGCTCTGGGTCCTCCTTCTTTGTTTCTTGCTGCATACTCCCTTCCTTATCCAATTTTTGAGTTTCCTGTAGGTTTAGCAAAGTTTCCTGTAGGATTGCCTATGCTTCCTTTAGGTCCTATTTTGTATCCTGTAAGATGTCTTTTCCCTTGGATGAGGGAGATCTAGTTAGAAGCCTTCTCTCATAAGTGATAGGAGAGATAGGGGAGGTTTGTGCTAAGGATCCTTTTCCTTGAGTTTTAATAAGAGGAGCCATATTTTCCTACTGTTTAGGCGAGTCTTCAATAACAATGGGAACCTTGGTGGGAGCTTGGGGTTTCCCCTTCCTTATCCTTGTACTCTTTCTTGTTCTAAAGTATAATTGGGTTTGCCTCCGTCTTTTTCCTTTTTGTTTGATAGGGGTGCTAAGGGTGTTATACACATATTTGGGCACTGCAAACCCAATCACATATGTCCATAAACCAAGGGCTTCTAAACCCCTAAAAGTGTTGTTTCATACCCTAAAGGATGAAGGTCAACTGATTACATCATTTCCAAGACGTTATCCCTGAAAAACTGCTCAGAACTGGTAAAAATGGACCATGTAGACTGCTCCATGTTGAGGGTGCGATGCATCTCACTTGTTACACACAAGGGGTGCGATGCATACTAAAAATCCCTTCTGTAGGGTGCGATAAGCGAGAGCAGACAAATGGTAGAGGTAGTTTGTTAGGTGGAAACTCAAAGAATCTTCTAGAAACCTCTCATATGACACTTGCCTCTCTAAATTCACCCAGGGATGAGTAAGAGATCATGAATTATCCAAGTGGAACCAAGAAATATCAGTGAAATGACACTAATCAAAATCCCTAAAGCTGACTCACCCCCCTGCAAATATCTATATATGGATCCATCATCCTAGAGATCCAGAGGCTGTAATTTTGTATTTTATAAGGAAGTGTTGTTGGTTTCTCTTTGAATCATTGTATTGTTTTGTGATCTAGCTTTTCATGAGGTGAATAGGGCTTTCATGCTAGGAGGATGGCACTCGATCAGACAGCTGGGTTGTAATCCTCTCTTCTACTACTTCTATCAATAAAGCTATTTGAGTTTTCCTCCATATGCTTGTATATTTCTGAATCTCGTATTTGTGTATGCATTTGTATGGTTAATGTACACCTGATTCTACATTTTTTATGGTTATAGATCTCTATGCTTTGATGGAATTTTGCTCATTTGGCTATACAGGTGTTCATTGAAGTGGGACAAGTGAGAAAGGAGTGGAGAAGCTCTATCAAAGGAGAGAGGAAACAAGCAAGGAGCCAAGCGAAAGACTAGGGTTAGTGCTCTCTACTTCTCTCTCATCTATCTCTCATAAAGGAAAACACAAGTTACTTTGAATTGTTTGTTTCTAAGATAGCTACCTGTCTTAGTGGGACTGGCAGATCTGAATAGACACTAGTTTTCCTAGAAACAAAGGCAGTGAAGGCAATTGTTGCCTCTCTTTCTATGGGCTCTAGAGACACCCTGGGTGACTCCTCCTTGTCTTCAGCCTCCTATTTTCCATTCCCCTTTTCATCTTTGTCTTTCTCCTCTTCTTCACCGTGTTCATCGGTTTCCTCCTTGGCATATTCCTCTATTTCTTCACCACTTTCCTTCTCTTTCTCTTCCTCTACTTCCTCATCTATTTCCTCTTCATCCCTCTCTAGATCCTCATTTATTTCAGTTTCCTATTCACCCTTCACTGGCAGTAGGGGTTTTTCCATTTGTGAGGGCTTTTATATCCTCCTCTGTTTGTATGTCTCTAAAAGTTTCCCATGTGATAGTAATTCTAAGGTTGTGGAGGGCATATTCTATGATGAGTCTAATTAACCCATGATGGGCCAGCTACTAGTAGTTTCCTTTGTTCACTTTATGATCATATCTATTAGGGCTTGAAGAAGGAAGTAGGGTATGTTGAGTCTGTGGTGAGGAGGTGTATCTCCTCCAAACCTCAATTCTTCAAGAAGCCTAAAGTGGTATCCATATAGCACACTATACCTAGCTTCACATGATATTTATTTTATAAGGTGGTAGCTTATTTCATTCTAGGGGTATGGTAGGCTTGCTCTTCTCACTCCATTCTTGTCTTCCATGGCGTCCTCTCCCTCTAGAAAGAATTTCTTCTTTGTAGTTTGGTTATTTTCCTTATCTTCCTTTCTCCAAGGGACTCCTAAGGGAAGTGTGGCAATTCTTCTAATGAGTTTAGGGGTGAGCTCTATGGAAAGCCCTCTCACCACAATAGTGGCATGGGTCCTGGTCAGTGGAATGAGGGAGAGAGAAAAATCTCTAGCTACTTCATCATCATACCCTATCAATTTCTCAAAGTACCGCATCCAATTATGCCTTGTGAATATTTCTAGCACAAGAGGGTGTTAGTGAATCCTCACAATGTTGATGGGCTCCCTTCTATTAAACCCCCTATCATTTCGTCCAGTGAATGGAGGAGCAGAGATGTATGATACAAAATTTTAATCGAGGAGGAAATAAGACTGAAATTTCTGTGGATATAATTCCCTTACATAGGTATCAAATTCAATCAAACTACAATATTTTTTTGTTCCTTTCTCTTGGAAAAATGGGAGGAAATGTAGAGCCTACCTCCTTACAGTGCTTGATGTAACCAAACCTTGTGTTTCCTCCTCTGAAATTTCTCATTGCCAATCATGTAGACTGCCTAACTATATCATGTAGGATTCCTGAGGGATCCTATAGGATTTCCTGTAGGATCTTGTAGGAGGTCATGTGCAGAACAACATGCAATTTTCCTCTCTTGTAGGTTGCTTGAGGGCCTAGAGCAAATTTTCTAGAGTGAGCCTCAAGAAGATGAATGCATGTATGCATGGGGATCAATGTTTATTTCCCGTTATGGTTGAGTTGAGTGAGGTGGTGTGCTGGCACTCGAGGCATGAATTTCTATTTTTGGATCATCGGTCCTCACTAAAACATCATCATTCCCCTCACTTCATAATCAACTCCCACTTCGGGCATCTGTAGTCATAACTTCTTTCTGTTAGGATATTCCGACACATAGGAAATAGTTAAGTTCAACTTGGTCTAGTATAGAGTTAGGTATAGAGTTAGGTAAAGTGTGTTTCTTTACCGTTGTACATTTGTAACTTACAATCCGATGGTCACGATATGTAGTGATTCGACGGTTCATTCTCTCCTTGGTATTACCGACACTTGATCCGCTTGGCTGACACTCGATTGGTCCATGAATTCTATTTAAAGGCTATGGAGGTATTTGTAGGTTAACGTG
>APFE031433541.1:65239-75947 GCA_000404065.3 Pinus taeda
GGGGTCCTAAAGTAAAAAATTAGTCATTAATCAAATTTTAGCCATTGGAGTCTCTTCTCAAACTATTTAACATGCTAAGCTAGATCTGTTTCTTCAACTTGTCCTGACGATGAACCACACTAGTTGGTTCGAAACGCGTCGACAAATGAAATTTTATGTGATTTACGCTGAAGAATCTCTCGTAATTTTGACATGGATCATAGAAGCCTCAATTCTACAAGTTCATTTCAATGGTTTTGTTCAACACCTTATCTAAGTTGGACATAGCCTCATGGAAATCACATCCATAAGGTGTAAAATCATCCATATAAATCTCGACTGCATCATGGACTAACTCAGGAAAGATACTGAGGACTACTTTCTTGAAAGTGGCAAGAGCATTGCATAGGCCAAAAGGAAGGACCCTATAGGCGAACGTACCCTAGGGACAAGTGAAGGTGGTTTTATCCTAGTCTTCTAGACTGATCTGGATTTGATTGTACCCCCTGAATCCATCTAAGAAAGAGAAAAACATTTTCCATGCAAGACCATCTAGCACTTGGTTGATGAAAGGTAGGGGGAAATGGTCCTTGTTTGTGGCTTTGTTTAACTCTCTGTAATTGACACAAATCCTCTGCTTACCATTTTTCTTTGGGACCAACACCAAAGGATAAACCCACTCACTGTCGAAGATAGGGTAAATGAATCCTGCATCTCGCAACTTTTTCAGTTCTTTTTCGACTATATATTTAACAGCTGGATTCATCCTCCTTTAGGGTTGCCGGACTGGTTTGAAACCTTCTTTGATATAAATGTGGTGAGTACATGGTGAGGGGTGCACTCCCTTCATTTCTATGTAACTCTAAGCAAAGGCATCCAGATGATGTTGCACAACTTTTCTTCTTGGTGAATAGAAAGAGATTGGTTGACTTTCAAAGTTCTCTGAGGGCCGAATTCTATGGTTTTGACATGGATAGCGTTGGAATCGGCTAATAATAGATCAATCTGATGGTTGTTTTGGGTTTCCTTTACTACATTTTTTGAGGACATTGTGCTGGGAGTTGGACTTTGGAGTATGTGTTCGATCAAATCATCTTCATCCGGTTGTCCCCCTCCCATGGTTGTTTTTAAGATATAGACTTAGGTGGAATAAACTTCATATTCTTCTTCCTCTTCCAGCCATAAAGGTAAGTCATCTCTTATAGATGGATGGGCAGGAATATATACGACTAACTACTTGGACATGAGTCCATTCTTGATAGTCATATTCACAGCCTTGCAGATAATGTAGGCATCAGAAGTGGCTAGCCTGACTCTCCCAAGCATGAGAGGGTAATGAGTAAGCCTAGACTTAGGCTAGAGAACTATGAAATCTGTAGGGTATTCCCAAGAGTCAATGGATACCATCACAACCTCCACAATCCCCTCAAGGGTTATTGTGGAGTGACCTGCAAGTTGCAGGACTGTTGTGGTCTTTCTCAATGAACCTTGGAGGTTGAGCTTGAGCATGGTGTCCTTGGTCATCACATTAATGGAATCCCCAATATCAATCAAATTGTGTGGGACAATGGTGCCATTGATGTGCACATCTACCACAGGGCTTCCAAGGTCCAAATACTTTGGATAGATGACCTGCCCCGACATTAAGTCAGTCAACTGTCTAATGACATTAATGGTAAGAGAATCTCTTCTTCCCCTCCCTAGATGCTTGAAGCAATTCTCCTTTGTTAGGTTGTGTTATATTCTTTCCACAACTAGCCCACATAGTTAACCGAGGGTTAGAGGGAAGGGGTCACAAGGGGTTTGAGGGGTACTCGTAACCCCACTTTATGGGGTTCGGGGTAGCACCTCGGAAAATTTTGATTTTGGACCCTATGTTAGGTTGGGCAGACCCACCTATGGTTTTGTGCATGATTTTCACACATGTTTTTTGGATGCGATGGTTTTTGGTCCATGGTTTTGGACACGATGGTTTTAGGTCCATGGTATTGGATGCTTCGGCATGTATAAATATGTACCGTAACATTGAAAGGAACATAATGAAAAATCAAGCTGGTAGTCCTGGTTTTGGGATCCAGGGGAAAATATTTTTGTATAGATGTTTTATGTGTTATGCTCTCACATTGTTTATTTTATGTTTTTTAGAATTCATCTGTAGGTAATTTCTGTATGGAGTTAAAACCTATATTTGGTATTAGAGTAGTTTTGGCTTCAAGGGGACACATTTGTTGCTGAGGGGTTTCGCTTGGGCCTGTGGTATACCCTGTTCAATGGGAGATCTACGAGATCGATTGAGGTGGTGAAAGAATATGGTGAGTAGTGGAAAGATAGAGATCAAGAAATTTAATGGTCAGAGTTTTGAGTTGTGGAAACTCAAGATAGAGGATCTGTTGGTGGATAAAGATCAGTGGATCGCAGTAGATCTGGGTACTAAACCCACGGGAATATCCGATGAAGAATGGAAGAAGTTGGGTCAGAAGGCAAAGAGCACAATATGATTGTGTGTCTCAAATTCAATATTGTTGAATGTATCAAGGGAAGCTACGACGAAGGTGTTGTGGGACAAGTTAGGGACTTTGTACCAATCTAAGTCTCTGGTGAATAAATTGTTCCTACAGAAACAACTGTATAAATTGAGGATGAAAGATCAAGACTCGGTGATAGAGAATCTAAACACATTTAATATTGTGCTAATTCAGTTAGCATCCATTGATATTAAAATTTCAGATGAACATAAGTGCATCAGTTTGTTGTGTTCTCTACCAGATTCGTGGGATAGTCTTGTTATTGCAATAGGTAGAAATGCAACTGCCTTGTAGTTTGATGAAATAGTCTCATCTTTGTTGACGGAGGAGATGAGACGGAAAAATATGGAGAGCCAGAATGGTGATTCCTTGTTTGTACAACGATGGTCTCAGAATAGAAACAAAAATAATTCATTGAGTGGAAGATCTAAATTTAGTGGGAGATCTAAATCTCCAAGAAAACTTGTAAAGGTGGTGTGCTGGAAATGTGGAAAGGAAGGGCACTTCAAAAGGGACTGTAAATCTAAAGCTCTTGATAAAGTAAAGGGATTTGATGATGCTCCTTCTTTAGAGGTGAAAATCACCTCAGATGAAGGTGGGGATGTGTACATGGATTCTTCAAGTACACATGTAGATCATGAGGCATGGTTAATTGACTCAAGAGAATCCTTTCACTTCACTTCCCAAAGAGAGTGGTTCTATGAGTATGAGAAATACGATGGTGGTGATGTCTTCTTGGAGGATGATAGGAAGGCTAGAATCGTTGGTCGTGGAAAAGTAAATTTGAAGTTGCAAGGTGGAAGGGTTAGAGCACTTCTGGGTGTTCTACAAGTTCCTACATTGGCTAGAAATCTGATTTCTATAAGCAAGCTGGATGATGCAGGTGTAAAGATAGTGTTCGAGAAAGATCCCTGCAAAATGGTTCGGGGAGCACTGGTATTGATGCGGGGAGTTCGGATTGGAACTATGAATAAGTTGCAAGGTAGAACTATTATTGATGGGTGCAATAGTTTTGTGGTTCCTGAAAGTGGAGAAAAAAATCTAGTGGTCTTTAGAGAGAAGACCATGTTGTGGTTTCAAAGGCTTGGACATATTAGAGAGAAGGGCCTTTGGATACTTCATGGTAAAGGTATGGTAGAAGGTATGAGTAATAGCTTTCTGGATTTTGATTTCTGTGAAAATTGTGTATATGGGAAGCATAATCGGGTGAGTTTCCCCTCTAATGGTAAGAGGGCGAAACAAATATTAGAGCTTGTGCATAGTGATGTGTTTGGACCTGTGAAGGTTCCATCACCGGGTAAGTATTTTTACTATGTATCATTTATAGATGACTTCTCAAGGAAGACATGGATATATTTCCTTAAGAAGAAACCTGAAGTCTTTGACAGGTTTAAAGAATTTAAGGCTTTGGTGGGAAAGTAGTCAGAGAAGAAGTTAAAGGTGTTGTGGATAGATAATGGTGGAGAGTTTTGTAGAAAGGAATTTGAAGAACTCTATAAGAAGTGTGGTATATCACGACAGAAGACTACTCCATATGCACCTCAGCAAAATGGAGTTTTAGAAAGAATGAACAAGACGTTGATGGAAAGGGCAAGAAGCATGCTCAATGGTGCTAGGTTAGGACAAGAATTTTGGGCAAAGGTGATGGATACTACATGTTACCTAGTAAACAGGTCACCTTCATCAACATTGGAGGATAAGACTCCACAAGAGGTATGGACTAGTAAGAAACCCTCTCTTTCACATCCAAGGGTATTTGGATGTGATGCATATGTACATGTTCCAAAGAAGAAAAGAACCAAGTTGGATAGTAAATCTGAAAAGTGCATCTTTATTAGGTATAAGGATGGTTTAAAAGGTTATAAGCTTTGGAAGCCAGTAACAAGGAAGGTTGTGTATAGCTGAGATGTTGTGTTCAGAGACGTGAAAGATGTTATTAAACATTGAGTCCAACCAAAGGAACCTGAAAAGATAGATTTTAAGCTAAAGGAGGAAGAATCAGACTCTACAGCAGAGGAGGAATTAGAAGATGAAGAGGCACCAACTCTAGCTATGAGAAGATCAGTTCAAGAAAGAAGGCAGCCTGAAAGGTATAGTCCATCTAATTTCTATTCAAATTTTGCTTTGTGTGTTACTAATGATGATCCCAAAACTCTGAAGGAAGCAATGGATTCAGAGGATGGAAAACTTTAGAAAGAGGCCATGGTTGATGAAATGGAATCTTTGCACAAAAATGAGGCTTGGGATTTGGTGGAGTTTCTGGTTGGAAGGAAACTCATTGGCAACAAATGGGTGTTGAAAAAGAAGACAAATGCAGAAGGAAAAGTGGATAAAAATAAAGCTCGGTTCGTAGCAAAAGGTTATTCCCGGGTGTCGGGAATTGATTTTTGTGATATTTTTCTTCTATTGCCAAGGTAACTTCTATTATATTACTTGTATCTGTTGCTGCTTCTTTTGATTTGAGGTAGAACAGATGGATGTGAAGACAACATTTCTTCATGGGGATCTAGAAGAGGAAATCTACATGAAGCAACCTGAAGGCTTTGCAATGAAGGGTAAGAAAGAACCGGTATGCAAGTTAAAGAAGTCTCTGTATGGGTTAAAACAGTCACCAAGGATGTGGTATCAGAAATTTGATACATTTATACGGGGACTTGGCTTCACCAGAAGAAAAGCATATCACTATGTGTATTTTAAATAAATTGGTGATCGTGTTATTGATCTATTCTTGTATGTGGATGATATGTTGCTAGTTGGAAATGACAAAGAAATTATCCAGGATTTGAAGACCCAATTATCCTCCAAATTCGATATGAAATATCTTGGTGCTGCAAACTATATTTTGGGCATGGAAATTAAAAGAGATCAGGCAAAGAGGAAGCTCTAGTTAAACCAAAGGAAGTATGTTGAGACAATACTATAGAGGTGTAATATGCAAGATAGTAAACCAGTGAAGGTTCCTATTTCTGTAGGTGTAAAGTTATCTGCTGAACAATGTCCCAAGACACAATAAGAGGAAGAGGATATGTCCCATGTTCCATATGCAAGTGTAGCCAATAGCCTAATGTATGCAATGGTCTGTACTAGACCAGACATTGCACATGCAATGGGAGTATTGAGCAGGTTTATGTCAAAACCAGGGAAGGAGCATTGGACAATAGTGAAGTGGGTTTTTAGGTATTTGTGTGGCACTAGTGATTATGGTCTATGCTACCAAGGAAGACCTGGATTGGACATAGTTTTGGATATCCATGGCTTTGTTGATGCAAACTGGGCTGGAGATTTGGATCAGAGAAGATCTACAAGTGGGTATGCGTTTAACCTATTTGGAGCTGCAATCAATTGGATGAGTAAGAAACAATCTATAGTGGCACTATCAACTACAGAGCCAAAGTACATGGAAGCCTCTCATGCAAGCAAGGAAGTAGTTTGGTTGCAAAGATTGTGTTCAAGTATGGGGTTAGTATAGGAAGCTATAAGGATAGACTGTGATAGCCAAAGTGCAATTTTCTTGGCAAAGAACCCTGCATATCATTAAAAGACAAAGCACATTGATGTTCAGTATCACTTTGTGAGGGATATGATTGAAGACAAAAAGGTGTTGCTGATAAAGTTGGACACTTTGAAGAATACTGCAGATGCATTGACAAATTTTTGAGCTCTGAGAAGTTCTCTTGGTGTAGAGAAACAATGGGCATTGCAGGGCTGGATAAATGACTAAACTCTCTTGTGGGCCCCTGTGGAAAGAAAACAACAAGTGGGAGAATGTTGGGTTGGGTTATATTCTTTCCACGAGTAGCCCACGTAGTTAACCGGGGGTTAGAGGGGGGGAGGTCATGGGGGGTTTGAGGGACTCCCTTAACCCCACTTTATGGGGTCCGCGGTAGCGCCCTGGATAATTTTGGTTTTGGACCCTATGTTAGGTTGGGCAGACCCACTTATGGTTTTGTGCATGATTTTTGCACATGTTTTTGGACGCGATGGTTTTCAGTCCATGGTTTTGGATGCGATGGTTTTTTGGTCCATGGTATTCGATGCTTCGGCATATATAAATATGTATTGTAACACTGAAAGGCACATAATGACAAAAATCAAGCTGGTAGTCCCGATTTTGGGATCCAGGGGAAAATCTCTGTGTATATGTGTTTTATGTGTTATGCTCTCACATTGTTTATTTTATGTGTTTTAAAATTCATATGCAGGTAATTTCTGTATGGGGTTAAAACCTACAAGAAAATTAAAATAAAAAATAAAAATTTATAATAGCCCATGGGGGCAACTCAATTGGAAATTGTCATGTTATGAAATACTGTGTAAACAATGAAATCCAAGTTTCAAATCCCTGTTAGGTAAAACCAACATAATAATAATAACAATAATAATATTTATATAGAGTAAACTATAAATACAAATATTTCAATATTAGCTTTATATAAAATATTTGAATATCCATGTTAATTAATATATTTCAATTCTTCTCCATATATATTTATATATGTATAGAGAGAAAGATTAAAAATAATTTAATATTGACCTAGTTGTAATATATAGAGAGAGAGAAATTTCAATTACTTCTTACCTATTTATAAATTAAATATTTCAATATACTCACTAAGTAAAATATTTCAATCTTATCTATGTACATATTATATAGGACAATTAAAAATAAAAATAAAACTTACAATTAAAACATTTTATTGGTGCATTGTTCCAAATGAAGTTGTAAAATTCCTTCCATTATCACCATGAAGTAGACATGTGACACATGCATACATACCTACATACATATAGAACCACCATAGGTCCATCTTAACCTCAGATCTACCAAGGAACAAGTTCAAGGATCAAATCTCTAAAGTTACAAATCTTTCTTTAAGTTTTCGTTCTAAATGAGGTTTGCACCATTTGATGGGTCCCATTAATAGGTATCTTTTGGAGTTCATTGTGTTATCCTCCAGCCCTTAAAACTCTCCATTTCTCACATTAATTTGCATTTTTAGTCATAATATGCTTAGTAGGAAGACTAAATAGTCTTTTTCATATTGTATGGCCTAATGTGATTAATATGCAAGCCAAAGAAGCATTTTTGGAGACATTTACTATGTAGGGGATCCTTGCATTGATTTATGGGTCTACTTAGAGGCACCATCACTACCTAGGCCCAAATGCAACAAGCCTTCAATGAAAAAACTGAGACTACTGTAGGTCTGAAGAAACAAAGGAGGAAATTTTTAGGATGAATCTTGAATCTGATGAGTCTCTAGAGGACTATGAGGAAGGATTTCAACTCAATTATAGGAGGGTCAATTCTACCCTTGATCCTGAGTCACTCAAGTTAGTTCTTCTCCGAGGGATCGGGGAAGATATGATGGAAACCCTCAACATGTTATCTGGAGGATATATCTACTAATTGCATTATGATGACATCAAAACTATATTCAAGAATCACTCTAGGGTTGCTAGGAAAGAGGATAGGTCTAGCCAAAGCTTGGCGAATTCCTCTCCCTCCACAACATCCATCTAGCATGAGATAGGGAAAATGTTGGAGGATTTAAAGAGTGAAATGTTGCATACCTTTTCCCAGAATATCAATACTATGCAAATCAAAAGAAAACAAGAGGAAGAAAAAAGGGCACTAGCTATTTTCTGCCCTAGATGGACTAAAAGACATCCTAGGAATGAATTCCCACTTAATGTCATAGAATTTTTCCTAGTTTGTGAAGAGAATCATGCAACATGAAATTATCCCTCTCTACCAGGCATAAAGGTTGTATACTAGGGAGGAGTAGAGAGTGGGTTAGAAGAATTGTGCTTATCAACAAGGCGTGCAAGGTGCACATTATCCTCACTACAATCCAAATTAGAATGAACCTTTCCAGCCTTGGAACCCTTCCACTCATCCATCATGGTCCACACCTCCTCGTTGGCCATATGCTCCTCCATATCCACCTCATCTTGTCAACCATCATTCTCAGCCATGTCCACCGCAATCTTCCCAATGGGGCAACCCCTAACTAGGGAGAAGGTCTCAAACCACCCAACCTCCCGCTTTACTGCCTCCACCTCAACATCAACCACAACTCACTCACCATACTCCACCTAAACAACCTCAAATGCTTGCTCAACCAAATCTAAACCCGAATAATAATAAGGCACAACAGGTCTATAGTGGGGAAACATCCTATCCTTCTTTTTTTGTGGAAATACAAGAGATCAACCTTCGGTTTGGGAGAGTGTTCATAGATAATCAACCAACTTCTCCACCTAAAGAGATTGAATAAGAGAAGGAAGAGAGTGCCCCTCAAATCAACGCACCTCCTTATCCTGAAAGGTTGGTCCACCCTAAATAACACACCCTAGAAGAGGCTGAACTTCTGGGAGGTTGAAGAATTTGTGTTTCAAGATACCCTTCCTCCAAGCCATCAAAGGTGTTCCAATTAACAACAATATTATCAAGGAGGAATGTTTCAAAAGGCTTGGGAGAAGGAGAAGAGATACTCCCACAATCAATGTTGTTGGAAAACTATCTAATCTGATGCTTAGGAGAGTGATATCCCCAAAATACCTAGACCTTGGTAGCCTAGTAGTGGATGTGCACATCGATGGAATTATGGTCCCTAATATCCTAATTAACCTTGGGGCTGTAATCAATGTGATTAATAGGGAAACCATGTTGAAGCTTAATATCCAAGAGGCTTTGAGAAAGACCACCATAGTTTTGCAACTTTTAGACAGATCCACAGTAGCTCCTGAGGGAATTGTTGATGATGTCACGCCTGCATTGACTCCTGGGAGTACCCTATTGATTTCCTAGTCCTCCAACCCAAAACCAAGTTTAATGGCTATCCTCTCATATTAGGAAACCCTTGGTTGGCCACTACTGATGACTACATTAGTTATAAGGCTGGGAACATAACTATTAAGAATGGGAATTTATCCAAACAACTTGTGTTGCATCATCTTGCTCAACCTTCTATTGGACATGAATTACATTTATGGTTAGAGGAGGGGGGCGATGAAGAATTTTATTAGACATCCCTATACTCATTCTACACTCTAGACATTGTTATATGAGGGGGAAAACTTGATGAAGATGACCTTATTGACCATATCTTACAGATCCAGCCTCCTAGTGCCATACCATTTGAAGAAATGACAAAAAAATATTAGAGTAGTCCTTGGACTGAATTGTGCTCTGTTGACTCTAACCTAGATTCTTCCAAGAATGTGGATATTAGGCCATCCAGAACTCTAAAGATCAACCCCTCTCTTTTTTTTGAGTAGGAAGAACAATATTCAGTGTGTTGAGGCAACATCTACATGATTTTGCTTGATTATAAGGAAATGAAAGGTGATCATCCCTCAGGCTGTACTCATCATATTTACATGAAGGAGGGATGAAAGCCTATGTGCCAACCCCATAGAAGGATGGACCCATATCTTAAGAACATTATGAAATAAGAATTACAAAAGCTATGGGATGCAGGGTTCATATACCCCATTTTAGATAGTGAGTAGGTGTCACCTCTCGTTTTAGTTCCCACGAAGAATGGGAAGTGGAGAATATCTTTTGATTACCGGGAACTTAACAAGGCTACAAAGAAGGACCATTTTCCTTTGACGTTCATTGACCAAGTCCTAGATGGCCTTGTAGGAAAGAAATTATTCTCCTTCCTGGATGGATTTAGTGGATACAACCAAATTCAGATCAGCCCTGAAGACTAAGAGAATACCACATTTACATGTCCTTTTGGTACTTTTTCTTAATAGAGTTATTCCATTCGGTATGTGCAATGCCCCTACTACTTTTTAGAGGGAAGTTCTAAGTATCTTTGTTGAACTTTTTGATGACTCCGTTGAGATATACATGGATGATTTCACTCCTTATGGACGTGACTTCTAGGAAGCTCTTTCTAATCTGTGGCAAATCTTGAAGAAATGTATTGAAATTAATATTGCATTGAGCCTTAAGAAATGTGAGTTTTTAATGAATGCAGGGTGTTACACAAAAATATTGTCACCTTGATTATTTGCAGTCAGTATGGGTCTATCATCACTTGTACTATCCTCCTAAGCAAGTCTCAGACCTCAACTCTTCAAAATAAGCTTTGGAAATGAGAGAAAGACATCAAAAAACAATGTAACTCTGGTTCCGCACTTTCTCTCACTTTTGCCTGCGGGCCCGCACCCTTTGTTCATATTAC
>APFE031433552.1:0-17887 GCA_000404065.3 Pinus taeda
TCAATTGTAAGACAAGGGGTCTCATCACTAGCCAGCTTGTTCGGTTAGATTACTACCAGTGAATGGCATTGTCACTTAGCTGGCCACCAAACCAGGGCAATGGTTTTTTATCTTACAAAATAACAGAAAAGAGAAAAGAAATACAAAATGTGAAAAACATGTTTTGAATTCATTCTGTTAATCATTCTCTAAGGTGAATGGGACAATAGACAATGATATGGTTAAAAGGTATCCCTGCCGAAACTATGAACGTTTGCTGGCAGCAGAGGCTCTACCTATGACAAAGGAGCTAATTTTAAAAGCTGATTTGGAAAGGTTTTCTGTTTTATCACTATCAACCAATATAGGCCAATTTAAAATCTAGAATGTATCTAATTTTTAACAAAAGAGGGAATTAGCAAAGAAAGTTTTATTTTGTTTGGAATGCAACTATACCTAATTATATTAGAATTTTCCCTTTTGATAAAATTTCTATTTTGAAAAAGTTTAAGTATTTCTATACTTTTCAGAGATAACTGTTTCTTCCAGCGAATCGCCAATTGTTGTGCCCTACAACAACCCCCCCATTTCATATCATTATTATCCCAAAACCATAATATGAAATGGGTCCCTTTTTTAATTTTGGTTTTAATTGGTATCAACTTAGTTCTATTAAAAAAGGCCCGAAGAGATAAAATAAAACATTACCAAAAAAGCCTTTTCAATAAACCAATCAAAAGCCTTAACATAAATGATTAATCTTTTGTCATTGCGATAAAGCGATTGCAAGCTCGCATATCGCAATGACAAAGGGAACATAACTTGAGGACATATTGGTTTTCTCCGATGCGAAATCGCTATCGGGTATCGGCAATAAATGAATTAACGCAATTAAATCCCCCTTAATCTCCGATGCGATGCGATATCGCTATCGGCAATCGACGATAATGAATTAACGCAATAAAGCTCCCTCTTGCTCCGATGCGATGTGATATCGCTATCGGCAATTGGCAATCGACTATGCACGCCTTTTTAACTGCCCCACTCGCTACTCCCGACGCGATGCGATATCGCTATCGGTGATCGGGGATTCCAAATGGAACCAATATAATGATTTATGATTTCCCCTCGATGCCCGATTGCGATAAAGGCAAAAGCACAATTTTCAAAGAAAATCTTAAAAGCGGGTTTAATATGATTTATTCGTATTTAAGGCCTTATCTTTCGAAGAGCCATTCATCCGCGCTCAACCGCCAAAATACCCAAGGCACGCTTCAAATAAATCATTCGGCCATTAATCGAATTGAAGGGCATTGATAGGATTGACGGGTCTTAACGGCCATTTAATGAAACAGTAAGCCTGCGATCTGTTTACGGATTTTATTCGAGGCCACCTTAAGTCAATCGTTCGCCATGCATTTATCAATATATATCTCAGTCTATTCGATTTATGCTATCATTTTCTGTATTACGCCCATTATCGTCTCTGTGCAGAATTCTTCCGCAGAAACAAATTTAACCAGAATGGGGAAGAAGTCCAAGAAAACCACAATGGCTTCCGCTTCGCCGGCCACAGGGCAACCTGTTGTTGATCCAAGCAATAAAAAGAAAGGGCTCATATCAGACACTACATGCCTAGGACTTGCCAGAGCTACTTGGCAAGGCACATATAATCTGATCGAAGCCGAAGAGCCGAGGGTGACAACAATACAAATTTCAGCTGACAGCACTAGCAAATCCGAGGCTAATTTGATCGATTTAGCCAACTCTTTTCTTTATCGAATAGCAGCCCGGGAGCAAGTCCTCCCATATACAGATGTGGTTAGATGGGAGATTCAGGAAATCCCGATTACCGACAGAACTTTCAGCACCACAGATGGGAGAATTTTCGGTTCCTTTCGAGCTGAGGATTTAAGGCAAATGTATCATTTGCTGGAGGCAGAGAAGAAGTATAACACGACATTCCTGGAGAAATTCCGAGCTAAGAATGAGACTAAATCTGAACCCATTCGGGGTTGGAGACAAAATCCAGCAAAGCACAAGCACAAATATTCGGGTAAGTACTCGGTCGATTCTCTATACTCTCCTTATTGCTATGCTGGGATAATGATGTGCAGATTGTGGGGATTACATGATTCTGCCAATTTTACCATAGAAATGGTCCCCTTAATGGAGGCGGCATGTAGTGGCGAAATAATGGATTGGGCAGATATACTATCCGATAAGTTAGCATCTGCAATTCTTGATTTCATATTCAAGTCTCGCGTCACTGAAAGGTTCATTCCCCCATTTTACTACAGTGCCTATGTATTAGATGTCTTATGTTTTAATTCTGAATTTCCTGTGCTCGGATGGAGGTCGACGTCGCAAGACCCTGCACCCGTCCACATATACCATCAAAAGTTGTGGAAGACCAACTATAAACACCATTTGTATCAAATCTGCAACGGTTTCATGTTGCCCATTCATTATTCAATTTTCAATAAGCCTGCCCCTAAGATTTCCGACCAAGCAGGGGTGGATTTAACTTCCATAGGGAGTTGGTTTGGGGAGGAAATGTTCACCTATATCAGAGTTTCTGGCAGTCAAACCAAGCCCCACGTTCTTCCTCTATACATCCCTGATAAACTACTGGCCAGGGAAATAGCATATCAGATCATCGCCGAAGGGGTTACACAAATGCTGAAGAAAGTTAAGAAGCACGTTTGGCCCTCTTTTCCTTTGAGAATTGGTATCTACACTCTGCATGATTTCAAACATGCAGAGAAAGAAGCTGAGAAAATAAATTCGCAACCCTGGCAACTCTACCGAGCAGGCGATTTGATCCGAACAAAGTCGCCTACAATGCACTCGACCAGGCCAAATTGACCAAGTTCGAGCATAAAGAAGACAGATTTGAGGACTTGTTCGCATCGGCCGAGTCAATGTATCAAGTTAAATCGCTCGCCATACTTGAATACAACGATGAGGGACTAGTTGAATTTAACAGACTTAGAGAGCAGAGGTTGCAAACTCTGCCTATAGACCTGTTAGCGACGACTCCAACAACAGAATCAAGCGAGCCTGAGCAACGACTTGATAAAGAACCTCCTATTACATCAAAGCAATAGGAGGAAGTGCATGAGTAGAGACAAGAAGAGACCCAGGCGAAAGAGCAAGAACAGAGCAATTTAAAAGTAAATGAAGATACACAGATTGATCCGAAATTGCTCCAGGAATGGCAACAATTTAATTCGATTATCGGCAATCTGGAATGCTCTAAAGATGATGAGATTTCAAAAGAGGGCAACACAGAGGAAGCGACTTCAAAGCAGGTTTCAGGTGAAACCAACGACCCACCCAAATCAAAAGAAGCAGAAATAATCCCAAAGGATCCATCGGGCGAAATCATTTTGCAGATTGAAGAGATTCCTCCCTTGGATGTCTTCTATAGCCCAAAGCATAAAGCTGTAGTGAAATGACAGAGGAAGAGGAGAAGGACTGACTAACCTTCTTTATTCCCAGAACTAACAGTAACGGGCAATGTGGTATGGAAAGAAGAATTTGACCCCTCTGATGACTTGACAAAGCTATCGCAATATGCTGGAGCTTATTCAACGGCGACAATAGATAAAGCATCGGAGGTGAGCAGTTTATTGAAGACAAAATATCAGGATATCTTTTTTCTACAGGCACAATTATCGGAAGCGCAACAAAAGGCAGAGCAGGCAGAACAACAATTGCTAGTACAACAACAAATAAACAATCAGCTGACTAAGCAATTGCAGGAAGAAAAATAGAGGATTGACGATAGCGCAGTCCAAAAGCAAAAGGAGATATCGGAGGCATTGGCGCAACTAAAAACATCAACTGAGGAAATGCTAAAATCCAAAAATGAGCAGATCGCTCAATTATCAACTCAACTTGAGCAAACAAAAAAGCTCCCGCAGGTAGATGATTTTAAAGGAGAGGCATTTCAATTAAACAAAGGATTGATAAATCAGATGAAGCTTTTGTGTCAGCAAATCATGCAGGCAGAACCATTGTGCGACTTAGCGACATCCATAAGTGAAAAAGTAGAAAAGGCAAGGACATATTTGGATCGAGCAAAAGAAACATTGACAAATTTCTTGGAGTGGCAAGATTCCGATTAGGGACAGGCAGCTAACCTACCAAGGATTCTAGAATCGCACAAAGAAATATTATTCACAGAATGGAAATCTCAGTTAGTGAAGGCAGAAAGAGTGATTTTAAGATGCAAGACAACCACTAGTAATTTGGTTGAATTGGTTAATAATACTCTTTACTTGTCTAACATGATTTCTCAATGTACTCCAGGCCAATTAACAACAACAAAGATGTTGGAGCAATCATGTTACCCAGAGCTAGAGAAAAATGGAAGGTTAATTGCGGGAATCAACAGTTTGACATGGGATGCCTATTGGTTCTTTTTAGTGAAGCCGCACAGCCATAGAGCCGCCCTCAAATGCCTCACAGATGCGATCGGGTATATTATCCCCGATATTCAGGATGCTGCCTTTGTTGCCCAACTCAGCTTGCGCCTCAACAGACCACCCGAAGTGGAGCCAATGCTTGCGATAAGCCAGCTCAGGTTTAAAGGAAAACAACCTGAGTCATGATTCACATCGCCGACTGCCAGATCGTTCCCAAGAAGATAGATAGTATTAATTGATGCCAATTAAGTAGGATTTTGTTTTCATAGAATTTTTTAGTTTAGTAGTATTTATAGACCGTTTCATGCATTTAGAAAGGGTCGTAAAGTTTTGTATATGACTTAAACCCTGAAGTTACACTATTGTACTTCAGGGATATTCTTTTATGAAACTGGACCAATCATTCTGATTTTGATAAGGAAGCTTTTATACAAATGTGCACTACTGTCTTTGTTTGAAAGCATTTCTGTGTTGAAGGAAGAATTTCAAATAGCGATTGATATTGGGATTGATTAGCAGCTCATATGGTACTATTACCTATGTCTGGACTCATTCTTGTTATATGAATTGTCATTTGATTGCTCTTGCTATTATCGCATATATATATATGTGTTCTAACAAGCATTTTTTATTCATTCCACTATTGGCTGTTTATAGTATGCTTTTCTTCCAATCATGTATGTATCGATGATATAAATGATAAGTGCAGCAATCTTATGTTAATCACTTTGTTTAACTATTTAGATGAAGTAATCTTTGAACGAATAAATATCTATGTTTATTTGATAGAGTCATCTATATGCCTGTCAATAGACAAAGATCATCAAATGCTGCATTTCCAAACAATAATTGTTCCCGGGATTAGTATTAGTTCTCTTATTTTGTTGATAGATTAATTTATTCGCCTATCATTAGATCAGACAACCTATCACTCATCCACACCTTTTATTCATTATTGGGAAACTGGTCCCATTATTATCCAGTCGGAGCCACCATCCCAAACGGAAAAGGAGCTGTATTAAGGTCCGGACCGGGTGGTTATCCCCCAATGTTGATACACCGATTTTTGGGGCATCAACAAATAGCTTGAAGGTTTTGAGATTCCATGAAAAGAACAGTGTTTTTACAAAGTAAAGAAAACTATATATCGGATGAAGCAAGTTCCAAGGGCTTGGTATTAGAAAACTGATAAGGTTTACAAGATCATGGTTTATTCAAGGGTTCATCTGAATCTAATATTTATATACTTCACTTAGGACAAGACATTCTTATTGTTGCACTTTATGTCGATGATTTGATCTACACAAGGAAAAAATCTAAATTGTTTCAAGGGTTTAAGTCACATATGGTTGCAAAATTTGAAATGATGGATCTTTGTGAGGTGTATTATTTCTTGGGTATAGAAATATGGCAGAAGGAAGATGGTATTTTTATGTTACTATCCAAGTATACTAATGGGATATTGTTAGGCCCCTATATTACTAGTGTAACCCCTTATTGTTATTAAGTACAACCCACTTATTATATTGATGTACCCATGTAGTGCCCATATTGTTACTATTGTGCCACATAGAAGCCCACTATTGTTATTATTGTGCCCTTACATTATTATTGTTATGTCGGCTCTGATTATGCTATGACCCCTTAGACTCCTATATATAGAAAGGAGGTCATCCAAGAATTGTTCATTTATGTAATGTAAAGGAGGTTTCCCCCTCGAAGAGGATGAATTCTAAGGCGTTGATCTATCTTTTCTATCTTTTCTTGAGCTGGTTTCATAACAGATATTCTAAAAAATTTCAACATGTTGAGTTGCAAACGAGATGCAACTCCTTTGGAAGTCGGGATGAATTTATATAAACATGATGCCTCCAATCTAGTTGATGCTACTTTATATTTCTGTTTGGAATTTCAATCTACTTAACTTCAATTCGACTAGATATATATTTTGTAATCAATATGGTATCCACATTTATGTTAGAACCCAAGGAATTGCATTGGAAGGAAGTTAAGAGGATTTCGAGATATGTGCATGGTACGATTGGTTATGGCTTAGTGTACAGAGCAATAGATGGTTTCAGCATGATTTGTTATACATATTTAGATTGGGAAGGTTTCATGGATGATAGGAAATCAATTTCAAGATATTCATTTGACATGGGTTCAGCCATAGTTGCCTTGAATATTTATAAATATCCTATAGTTTCCCTCTCCACAGCTAAAGTAGAATATAAAGCAACGTCAACAACATACTGTCAAGTAGTATGGTTAAGAACAAATTTGGAGGATCTACATGAGTAGTGAGAGAAACCTACTCGATTTATTTGTGTTAATCAAAGTTTTATTAAGTTGTTCAAGAATCTAGTTTTACATAAGAAGCTCAAACATATTATTATCCAGTATCATTGTTGTTCAAGATCTAGTTCAAAATGGCGTGATTGAGATCATGTATTACAAAATAGAGGCTCAGGTTGTAGATATCTTCACCAAGGAACTACCAAAGGAAAAGTTTTGCAAGTTTAAAGATGTTCTTGGAATTTCTCCAAATAATCATTATGGGGAAGAAATGTTAGAAAATGAACATTTGGAGTGTTCTAGAATTATTATTATTGCTATGAATTGTTATGTATTTGTTCCTATTGTTATGTCTTGAAAGTATTATTTAGATAAAGATTTTTTTAGCTAAGATATTTCTAGGGAGATTGTAGAATTAGTTGAAATATTATAGGAGATGATTCAGATTAGCATTTTCTCATAAAAATGTATACATATTGGCTTACTTAATGGAAATGTTTTAAGCTTATTCTATGATTGCTAAATTCAAGTTTGCTCCATCATTCATTGTATTATTCTTCAGATTTAATAAGTAAATTTTTCATATTGAAAATAATCTATATTAAAAGCTAATTTATTAGCTTGTTGCTTTTTTTTTTGTAACTTCGGCAACGGTGAGGCTACATCATAGTCATGTCCAAGAATAACACCCGAATAGGGTGGGGAATTTAACCAGTGACTTAACATCTAGGAGTACCTTAACAACGCAACTGATCATCGTCTATCCATGACCTCCTGGATTTATTAGTTTTATTATTAATAATAAACATTTAAAAAATATGGATTCATTATTTAATAATGTCTATCTTAATAAAATATATATGGGGAAAATTATACTAATTAAAATATAAATTGAATTTGTAATTGTCATTGAATTTACTACTACAAAATAAAGTGATTCATAATGAATTTATTATGGTGTCGAGAAGAGCTCTCTAGGCGAGTAATGTAATGTCATGTTTAACATTTTCACTGAGTCAAATTACATAAAAATAAAATGATAAAATAAAATAAATTATTTGAAAGACTAACAATTTTTTGAATAAATTATCATAACTTATGATAAAACGAATGCATTTTTATTGAAGACTATATTGCATTTCAAGAATAATAACTATAGAATATGTTATATAATGAATACAAAAAAAAACTTATTTGTGTAAAATTAATAAAAAAGTACTTAATTCTAATTATATATATATATATTAAAATAATTTATTTTTTTTAATTATATAAATATAAGTTAATTATATAATTAGCTATATTATGGTCATCCCAATGATGGATTGATGACTGAGTTATGGATAAGTTTTCTCAATTGTATTTTAGAAAACTTTTATAAATTTTTTTTTTATGGATGAAAGGATATTTAATAGAGGTAACGAAATTAATTATGATTGTTTTAGAGTTTTTTTTTATTAGATGTAATGTAATAATTTAATGACCCAAGATTCAAAGGCATTTGGTAGGAGAGGAAACCTGCTCCCTTACAACCCACTAGTGGGTTATTCCGAGAGGCATGGTTTTCCTTTAATATAGTGATGAGTCAAGTAGCATTTGTGGATAACATCCAATAAAGATCCCCCCCACTATTAGTTAAAAACTAAGTTATGATGATTTTACCCATTGTTTAAAAATTATAGAGTTAAGAAAGCTTTTGATTTCTGTGGAGCATAACAATGTTTTTTTTTTTTTTCAAAACTAGGATAAGCCTAGCTTGAGGCCAACCCTAATGCTGGATGGAAGAATAATCTACCAACAATAGGATATTGGCACCAAGATTGTGCAAGACTTTTCAAACTTGAATGTCGCTTGGGAAAGTCCAACCCCGATATTTATCTCCCAATCTCAACCCCTCGCCATAAAATTTAAACTTGAGACCTGATGGAGACTAAAACCCCACATAAATCAATCAGTCTACACCTCATAGGTTGGAGAAAAGTAGTGTTATAAAAAAACAAACAATTTAGATGGTGAATATAGAGAAGAGCCATAAGTTTAAATTTTGTGTCAATTATTGTAACACTTAAACCTTATTCAAACCATTATTTTACTTATTTATATTAATTCACAAGTTGAATAAGTAAAGTATATGTTATTATATCTCCTTAGTTAGAGTAAGTGGAAAAAATGCATGACCACATATGCTATGATGTGATTTACCCATGAGCTAATTGGTTTCTATGGGGTTTAGTCCCCCTTAATTTTCAAGTTCAAACCTCATGGGAAGGAGTTGATAGTGATTTCCACCTATGGGGGAAATAAACTATCCCAAGGGGTGTCCAAGCTTGATAAAGTCTTGTGTAATGGTGATGACATCCCACTGGTGCACAAACCATTTTTCTTTCAACATTAGGGTTGGCCCTAACCTAGGCTCCATCTATTTGAAAAAAGAAAAAAATGCTACAATGTGATTTAATTAGATTGCCTCTCAATTCACCATAGTCCTTTAATTTACAAAAAAAAATAGTATCATTGTTCTTTTTAAATGAAAAAAATATGGGCGTGCTATGGTAGGATTCTATAAGATTATCTGTCAACTCACCTAGTCATTTACGCTTTAAAAAATTTCATTATGTTTACTTTTATTATGTCTAAGAAAGGCACATATTTTATCAACTATTTTGTATTGATTTGTCTTTACAAGGGCTAATATGTAGGTTTTGAAAAGTTGAATTTGGGGTTCTCCTACAATATTTGGATGGCATTTTCCTGGTTTGTTGGAGCCTTGGGAATGTTGGTGGGTTTTTCTTTGCATTGCACCTACATTAATTGTAAATATTATGGGAGTTGTGGGCATCGCGGTACATTGAATGTAGAGAAAATTCGAAGGGCTAAATTTCACTCATGGGTTAACTTTCCATGTTTTTTTCTAAAAAAAATAATTCACTCAAATTCTATTAGACAATTTTTTTTACTGTAAAGATCATCAAATTTTCATTGGAACTACATAAAATCATTTGAATCAAAATTTCTTTATGAAAATACCACCATCATATTATAGTTATAATTTTAAGCATTAGTAATATTTGCCAAGGTTTATACACATTAAGATAACAAAATCCTTAAAATTCCCCAGTTGAATCTATGCGTTGTGGGTGGAGAGGAAGTGGGAGTTGTGGCACATCGATGCACTCATTCACACATAAATTCATCCATTGGTGAGATTTGGTTATTGGTCATCTAAATTACTAGGTCATTTTGGTGTAGTTATTGGTTGTCTACAAGTCGATAAATTATCTACTAAACATGTTTTTATTTTTGGTTTAGGAAACATTTTGCTATGTTTGTAAGGTTGACATTAGTCGTACAAATATTGCAACTTTGGTCTCACATCTAACTATATTTCTCCTAGAAGGTGCTATGGTTTGATGCACATTGTTTCTTTTGTGTTCCTATTTATTGTAGTGCATGAAATATCCTTTTTTATTTTACATTTCTTGACAAATTTTCACTACTCTGTTACTAGTAAAGCTAAGTGTAGCAAGATTTGAATATGTGTCTACATTTTTTTCTTTCTCTCTCATGTTTTTTTTTTTGTAAGCTAAGGTAGGGCCTCGTTTTCTATTTATATAAAATCAAATTAAAACCACATATGCTTTAATTATATTTTCTTTTTCTTTCGAAACTCATTAATTGTCTACCATTTGTGTATAGTAATCTTTTATTAGCCATTCATGTTTATCTTCGGATCCATTTAAAATCAATAGTTTGCAAGTCAAACTAGTAGTACAATTGATGTAAAGTCCTATTGAGAAAATAAAGTAGTCATGTAACATGATTATGCTATGTGATTTATCTAAGGGAGTAGTTTTGTGTGTAACTAAGTTATTTCCACTCTCCCAGTGTGGATAATGTAATGTAATGCAAGTGATAAATTCGAAAATAAGGAAAACCACCTTGTTATCTCATGCTTTGTGTATTGTGGGGTGAATAATGTATGCTAGTGTTGATTAATGTTTTAGTGGATAACATAATTTTGTTATGTATTTTATTTATATATGTAATGATTTGGGATTTGAATACATCCCAAAACATTACAACTCTTTAAATAAATAAATAAAACTATCTATTTAAATAACTCTTTATAAATGTATACAATGAAGAAAGTTAAATATTATATAACTTTGATCTTTTCCAATTTATCATATCAAAATTCAACCATAAAATATTTGTTAAAATTGTAATTTTAATATATTATTATTTTTAATACATTAATAAAATACTACAAAACTTCATATTAATTTTCTATATGGAAAAGATGGATTCATAGGGGTTATACAATTCTGGATTCTCACATCTTTTTTTTACCCATTTTATTTTTATTTTTATGAAAGGAACAACCACTGTAAAATCCTAATCAATGGTCAAATTTGAATGGAATCATTGGTGGCTAGATGTCCACTTTTAAAATATCACAAAGTTATTTTTTATTGGAATACCATACATATTACAATTTGCCATGTCAACATAACATTTGATGTTGACCTCTATGGTTGACCTATGTGATTGGAATAGACCAATTTACCATGTCATAGTAACATTTGATGTTACTTTTGGAAAATGTGAGTTCAATAAAAACTAGTTTGATTATATGAATTAAATGGTTAATGAATGTTGATATATATAGAACACAAATGCAAGAGACTTGTGGAAATAGAGTTGGTAAAAATTTAATTTTTAGAGTTGAAAATTAACTATATGACTAAAAACATTTTTAATAATATAAATAATTACAATCCTCATTTATTTATTATATACAAGTAACTTAATAATTTAACTACAACATTTCATTAAACAATGAAGACAAGGAATATTTTATTTTATTAATTCTATATATATATATATATTATTGTATATATTATATATATATATATATAATATTTTGAAAAAATATACACATATATGATTTTAAATCTCTAAATCTAACATACTCTTTTCAATATAAATACTTATAAATATAATTATTAAAAATATATATAAATTTATAATTTTTTCCATTATATTTTTATTTTTATTTAAAATAATTTCATATATATTTTTTATTATTATAGGAGTTCGGAGGTTCGATAGAATGGTGGGATGCAATCCAATGGGAGGATCCCAACATCAAAACATTACTTCAAAATATATTAAAACTTAGCTTCCAAAGAATATTGTATTTCTTTTAAATATGAAATTACATTTAAATGAAAATAATATTTAAATTAAATATTACATATTTATGGTAATTGATTAATAAATTTCTAAATTGTAGTTAGTTAAATTAAAATAACCAAAAAGTAAATCTTGCAGACACATGGCAAGTTAAGTTTAGAGAAACTTATTTTTAATGGCTCTTTGTGATGACTTGTTAGACTAAGACGTGGTATTGGTTGCCTATACACATAACATTACATGTCATTTGATGACGTTAGCATGCAAATGTACCATCACTAGGAGTTGCCACATGGTAGGGACAAATTACATATTTTGGTTGGCAAAAAGGTTGAAAGTGGGTGGAACATGGCACCCCTCATGGGTTTCAATGTGGCAAATTGACATCACCATGTAGATGACCAGGGACCCCTAGGGACCTGGTCATGGAGATTGGTCATATGGGACCAAGGCGCTAAATTTAAGGATAAAATCCAAGCGATTAAATTATATAAGGTATATGGTCACGTTAAGGCCTCACCCTTGATCATATGACATCCAAAACAAAGCATAGCAGTTAATCCAGAGAAGAGGTAAGGTTACATGATAAAGGCCAACACTTGGTCCTATATAATCTAACACAATGAAGGGCGTTAAAATAAAATGCATGAATGCATGATAAGGCTCAACCCTTAGTTGTATGGGATTGGCACAAAACTGAGTAATCCATGGTACGCATAAGTCTACTCACATGCACCCTGATTATAGGCTTTCCCTAGGGGCCTATGGTTGGCCTTCCATAAGCCTGAGACCAAAAGGAAAATATAATACACAGTTAGCCATTTGTTCCAAAAGCAAGCAAGAGAAAAAAATAAATCCTTCGTAGCCTAGATACATTGATCAATGAAGATCGAATCTTAGTGATGAGAACAAATTTTTTCGTAATTGCAATAATTTTAGTTATGTCTATGGTGTCATCCCTCGGTGGCTTGATTTGGTTTGTAAGGCACAGATGATTCAGACTATGGTGTGAAGTCCTAGATCGATCTCTGGTTCATAAGGCCTAAGCACTGTAAGTTGGAATCATGCATACAAAACCATGATCAATTCCCCCGAGGACCCTAACAAGCCTATATGGTATGTCCACATATGATGCATAATACATTTGGTTAGTACACAATGAAGACTTGTATGAAGATTGGTCCACTCAAGCCACGACACCATCCACATCGACCCTATGTGGAATGATAACACATTTGAAATTTTACAAAAGCCGACAGACCGATGATCCGAACTTAAACAGGAACACAAAAAATTACAGATATAACCATAAATAAAAATATGCAACGTCAATAACATTTCATTTCATTAATATCAAAATACTAAAACATGCTTACAAACAAATTGGAAATAAATTAACTCGGGAGATGGTAGCTTATCTCTTAGAAGAGATATGGTAGTTACATGCCTCTTAACTCTGTTACAATGAGGCTCAAGGGCCTATTTATTATTGAACAACAAGGAAAAACCCTAAACAACCAAAACCCTAACCATAAGAGATGGAATGTCAAGAGTTTGTGGGCCCCGTTGGGGTTAGTTGGGAAACCAACTTCACGGGGTCATAACTTGGTCATATTATATTCGTTTGGTACATACAATACCTTGTTGGAAATATCTCTCTGAGTAACACGACATGGGCCAGATGAAAACCTCAAAAACGTTGTTTAGGGGGGTCAAAATTGCTCCAGAAATTTAGGACACATAAAACTCCTAAAAATAGTAAATCCTGAAAAAACAAGGAAACAGATGAAACCGATTGGAGGTCTAGGTGGAATAGGCGGGTGACCACCAATATCCACCTGGACGATTCCCTCCTCCTTAGGAAGCAATGTTCCTCATTACGTGCGGAGCCTCCATAGGCAATTTCTGTTGAACCTGGTCCCTGGTGAATCACTTGCCCTGTTGAAGGAGTTGGCCTGCTTTGACAACTCGATATAGTTGGATCCTCTGTTGTCTTACTTTAACAACTTGATATAGCTTGATCCTCTATTGGCGAGTGTTTTTGATCTACGTTTCCATGAGCTGATCAGTTGTGGCATGTTCCATGTAGTCTGGGTTTAGCTCTATTGGTGTGAGTTGTTCTGCAATATCAGATGTGTCCAGCAAATGAGGAAAGTATGGCTAAAGCTGGTCTACATTGAACACTAGGTGCAAACCAGGGAACGGTGGGATGCTAAGGTTGAATGCATTGTCTCCTACAGTCTTGGTGATGGTGTATGACCCATATCAGAGTGGCTGAAGCTTGCGGTGGGGTCCAGCAAGGCACTCCTTCTTCAAATGTAGCCAAACTTTGTTGCCCACCTGGAACATGTGCGACACTCAATGTTGATCATGACGATGCTTGTACTTAACATTCGCTTTGTCCAATATATCATGGACATGATAGAGGATGTGTTGAATGCACTCAATGAAGTTGTTAGTCCTGTTGGATTTGGAATGGACGTGATCCGAATTTGCTTGAGTAGTTGCAAATTGTATGGCCACATCAATGGGACATATGGTTGAAATCCAAACCCTACCTGAAAGGTGCTATGGCCCATTGAGCTATGGAGAGCCCTATTGTAGCTGTGTTGGACATAGGGGAGGATTTCATGCCATGTGCATGGATGATTTCAGTTGTACATGTGCATAATGTGTACGATCATCTTGTTGACGACCTCTGTTTGGCGATCAGTTTATGGGTGGAACGTCATGGACTTAGTAAGTTTCGTATCCAGCATCAACCAGAGACTTGACCAAAATTCACTTAGGAATCCGATGTCTTGATCTGAGATAATGGACTGTGGAATCCCAAAGTGTACCCACACTCATTCGAAGAAGAGCTTAGTAGTGATCTGTGCCATGATACTCTTCTTGTAGGCCGCCATGATGGACATCTTAGAGAATTTGTCGACGAACACGAAAACGCAGTCGTTGTCGTTCTTAGTAGAAGGAAGACTCGACATGTAATCCATGGAGATGGATTCCCAAAGTCATAGGAGTAGGAAGAGGAGTATATAAGCCTTTCTTATTGATGGTTGGTTTGGCAATGGCACAGGCAGTGCACGATATAATGTACTTCCCAAAATCCCGATGAAGTTTTGGCCAATAAAAATACTTCTGCAGTACCACCACTATTTTCTCTACTCTAAAATGTCCATCAACCCAACTATAGTGCGCCTCCCAAATCATCATGGAATGCTTGCTTGAAGGAACACAGATGTGTCCTAGGTGGCATAATAGTGCATCCTCAAGGTGAAAATTTGGTACTTTCTTTCCTTTGAGGAGTGTCTGGTATGTGCTGCCGAATTTTGGATCACTCTTGTAAATATGTGGCCACCCCAAAGTCTCGTGACCACAGGAGTCGAGCACAGTGATCAAAGCCATGACTGGTGGTCAACTAAGGCAATCTACAACATTAGTGGTGCTTCCCTTCTTGTAGTTAATGTTCAAATGGAATTGTTGCACGTATGTTTACCATTTCTGATGGCGGTCATTCTGCAACTTCCCTTGTGTCTATATGAACTGCAAAGGCTGTTGGTCTATGTGGATGATCATTTCCTTCCCTAAAATGTAATGCTTCCATTGAAGACAAACCTGCACAATAGAATACATTTCTTTGTCGTAAGTGGGATACTTTCTAACTGTGTCTGAAAGTGTCTCATTGTGGTAAGCCACTAGATGTTCTTGTTCAGTAAGAACTACACCAATAGCATAGTTGGAGGCATTTGTATCAATCTCAAATGCTTGTTGCAGGTCTGGTAATGTGAGCATTGATGCAAAGCAGAGGCGATGCTTCAACTCGAAAAATTCCTTATGTTGGGTTTTAGAACAAAATAACTTTGCTTTCAATCTACCCTTGGTGACTTGACTTAAAGGCCAAGTGATATGAGAGAACCCCAACACAAACCTACAGTAGAAATTGGAAAGACCCAGAAAGTTTCGGAGCTCTGTTAGAGTGGTTGGGGCTGGCCAATCCTGAATGACTTGTATCTTGGCTGGGTCCACATGCACACCCTGCGCATCAATGTTGTTGTAGAAATTTTGAATAATATGACACTTATTCACAAAGATTATCCTAATTATACACTATTTGTAGAATCATGCATAATACATAACCTCCTCTATGCTGATCATCAATTTGCAGTATTAAAGAAACAATCGCATGCGCACATTGAAGCATCAATCGCACATATAAACACAGTATGTAACCGGGGAAAGCATACAGATTAAAACCCATCAACTATCTGTATATTATATTGATTAAGAACATGTAACAATGCATAGTACAATACTCCTCGCAAGTACTCAGTACTATCTCCACCTGTTACACACAAACTAGCTCAGATTCGAAGCAATCACTGGTTCAAATCTCCTTCGTTGCTTGCCTGCCTCCACTGCACAATCCTGCATGAGAATGAATACAACGAGAATGAATCTCCAAACTTTTATTTCCCTTTTGTGACACTACGCAATCCTCATTGGCAACTCAATCCCACTGATTGTGCAAATCACATGCACAACTATAGTCACAACTGACAACTGTCTTGCCCTTTCATTCACCTCTAACACTTGTCTCCACTGAACTGTCCATGCACTGAGTTAACTGATGTATTCTTCAGTTGCTTTATGAGTTAATAATTATTGAATTAATTAATAACTAATTCACACCATTCATCACTTAGTCTCTTGATCAGTTAGACTAAATACAACTAGTTCAACTAAGTCAAACTGAACACAACTCCATTAACTCCTCAATCAACTCCACAGAACTCAATCATTGAAGTCCTAACTAAAGTCCTTCATGCAATAGCTCAAGTAACCCATAAGAACCACGTATTTCCTTCTGGCAACTGCATGTGCCACATCCGTAGCTCGAACTAAAGTGCTCCAAGAGAATAAGATAATGTTTATAGTCCAAATATTATTAAGAGCTAATAATATTCGACTATTCTATTTTTAGCCTGGCGGTCTAAAAATATACTCCACCCATATGTCTAAAAATAGAGGTCCATCTATTTTTACCAAATTGACCAATCATCCACAAATAGCATCCTACAACTCATAGACCATGATCCATATATCTAAAAATAGACTTTGCACCAAAAATAGCCTACGGGCCCACTTAGTGAAGGCGACTTCATTTCACTAAGCTCCATCATCTTGTTGCATTTTCAACACTCCCTCTCAACAAGATATGGATTATCAGCAACCTCTATCCTATCTCTGTGGTATTCGAATTTGCTCCTGGTGAGCGCCTTTGTCAAGATATCAGCATCCTGATCCTCCGTGGGAATATATGAAAGTAACATGATTCTCCGCTGCACACAATCTCTGATATGATGGTACGTGATGTCGATACTTTCCATTGAGCTCCCTGACCAATCTATATCCGTGAAGCCACATAGCTTCACCTCATCCTCCTGTCTGTACCACAATCCATATCACGATGTGCCTCTGAGATAACGCAATACATGCTTGCCTCCATGCATGTTGAACTTCTCCAGTATCTCCCGAGCATACTTACCCTGAGAAACAAATAGTCGATCACCGTGCTGCCTCACTTTGTAGATCCATCTCGAACCAACCACTTGCTCCAACAACACTTGGAATAAAAACAACACTCCCAACTAACCCCTTTGTTGGGCTAGGAACATACTCTGATGCTGAAGCTCTACCTGCTGCTGACAAGTACTCCCTCTCTGACATCTACGCTACTGCAACATCTCCATGCATCTCGCACCATTGCACACTTCTCTGTGCCACCTAGCACTGTGCAAAACACTTGTGCCTCTCGCATTGCTGAAGCCTGCTATCTATGCGCTGTCCCAGGATTCCCTGCACTGTCGCTCTCTCTGCCGCTCCATCCGCATCTATCTCTACCCAATCAGTCAATTCCTGCTACTCCACATCGGGGCTCCTGTAGTAAGGTCTCATCCAAGAGGTTGGGTACCTCAAGGATCCTG